>JALLPC010000030.1:0-20630 GCA_036940045.1 Stephanocyclus meneghinianus | reverse complement strand
ACATGTCAATAATTGACATTTTCTCTCTTACTCTCTGCAATTGCTGCCGTGTAACAAAATTCGCACCGAAGAAAGGGTACGATTTCTCGTAAAATAATGAGAATCCCTCCGAACCAAGCTATAGGATTGTCGCAGGTGATGTTGCGATGAAGGCAATTGCAGCTGACCCGGGTTGCGAAGGTATTCGTCATGCTGGAGGTGATGCAGTCGCGGCAGCGGAAAACCTCATGGTGTGGAAGTATAGTGACACTTTCCTTTTTTGGGGACTTGTAGAATCTGGTATGTTATGTACTGACACCTGATGTAACACGTCAGTACCACAGATAAACTGGTAGCAGATATCAGATTTAAAAAAATGCTGTACTTTTATGCAATTATTGTTAACATTTTGTCCAAACCACATCGGGCAGCCGAAGGTTGATTTATTTTTTAAATTCTGCAAAACAAGTGTGTAATGTTGGTTGTCCGGTCAAAAGTGCGCTTACATTGTGACCGGATTGTGTGCACCGATATCCCGTCCCGTACTTCTTCATCGCCAACGCCAACCACTGAAGATATTTCAGCAACGACTACGACCATGATGTCCGGAGCTATTCGCCGCACTGCACAACGCCTCGCTAGTGTAGACTGGTAAGCTAATATTAAGAGGACCAACTGCTCCCTTGATCTGTGTTCTTAGATTGAGGGCTTTCTCTTGATCTCACTAATTACCAACTCAATGACTTCACTGTTTATTACGTTCGCACACTTCACATATCGATATACAACTCAGGTCCTCTCCCGTCTTCAAGGGAGACCACGAACTCTCCGCGATGGTGGCCAGTTTCCGTGCTTGGACCGCCCAAGCAGACGCCATGGCCGAAAAATTCTCCGCCCCGCCCGCCCCCATCGATTTCGCTGCGGCCAAGAAATCTGTCCGTGACGTTGCTCTTGTCGAGGCCCTGGAGAAAATGTACCGATCGGCAAAGCCTCCCGCGGAGACCTATGAATGGAGTGCCGAGGACCAAGCAAAGAAAGCACAGTTGGTTGAGGACGCCAAAGCTGGCATGGCTTTCACGCAGGAGATGATTGAGGACACTGAGAAGGAAATCGTTTACATGCGTTTGAATAGGACTACTCGTGAGATGTCAGTGAATGACATGAAGGAAATTTATCCTGATATTGCGGAGGAAGTAGAGAAAGAAATTGAGAACAGGGAATGGTTTAAGGATACGTTGAACAAGTAATTATTTCGTCTTCTTCGAAGAGGGAGGAGAAATTACGTGGGAGTTTAGTGTCGAAATTTTTGAACAAACATTTCGTTAGTCGTGGACGGGACATCAATCATCATTAAAGTGGCACGTTGAATGACGCAACATTTAGTTAAAGAATCTGGTTTGGCTGATGCCATATTAATCAATTGAGCACATAGCGAATGTTAATAAATTTGCTCGTGCTATTCATTTTACCGCAATTCATTTTACCGCAATTCATTTTACCGATTTCATTTTAGCGCATCAATTGGCTTCTGTTTCTTCTCTCGCTGTTTCTTTCTTCTGAAAGTCGTCTTCTCTAATAGTGATGAATGCCTTTACATTCAACAGGACCTATTCAATAGAGGCAGACCGTGATTTTTCTTGAAGTTTGTCAATAGTAGCAGTAACTATCGTGTTTTATTCAGTTTTGGAAAACCTGCTTCAGCGAGCGTGTCTTCCTTTTACGCACAGATCTGGCGAACTTACGCACAGATCTGGCGAACTTACGCACAGATCTGGCGAATTAGAATAAGCTGAAGGATGTCTCTTTCACCACATCATGAAGATTCAGCCGTATTCTTGAACGAGCTCAAAGATATATCCACAACATACGCTGCATCCCGAAATCAAAACACACATATATGTAACGCCAAACGACTAACATCACGTGAAAATGAGTCGAGCGTTAGTGGCATTCTCCTCAAGAATGAATTTCTCCGGCAAAATCATGAGAAGAGGGATCTCAATCAGTATTGGTACTCAAAGATGACAATTGATACATTGTGCGATGCAGTACGAGAGAGCGCGTTGATTTCAGGAGGCAATCGAGTCGCCTTCCTTTCAACCCCCTCACTGTTTTTTTCACTATCAAGAGAGGAACGAGAAAGTTGTGCGTTGTTCGATGTAAGTCTTCGTTGACTGCACGCACTGTTCTTCGACATGACAGAAATATCTACTCTCACAGTTTATTAATCACATCATAGTTTGATACATCATGGGGTACTTGTTCTGGGTACTACCACTATGATTATAACGATCCAGAAAATATCCAAGAGTCTTGTCGTGGTCAGTTTGACTTAGTTGTAACTGACCCACCATTCATTTCGCAATGCGTGTGGAAACAGTATGCAATAACAACCAAACTTTTACTCAAGGGAAATGCATCACATGTGATGACAACAACAGTAGATGAAAATGCGGTCCTCATGGCGGCGTTATTCGATTGCAAGCCCACGTTGTTCAGACCTTCTATTCCTCATTTGGTTTACCAGTATTCTGTTTTCGTCAACTTTCCATCATCTGCTCTTGCCCAAAAGAACCCAGAGCTCAAATGACGTAATGAAGGCAAACTACGATGTTTGTTGTAAGAAACTTGCATAGAATGAAACAGATGATGTCGACACAGCACAACTATTCTGAACTATTTTCAACTTAATGTAAATCATCAATGTGTGTCTAGATACCAGTTCGACTTGTGACATTTCTAGCTTCACCAGTCTTGATCTACAACCAGAGCGATTTGGGGCATCCAACCAAACGAGCTTCGGGTGCTGCATTCGCAGCGAAAGTGGAACCGTGATTGGGCAGTCAGACAAAAGAGGCGATACATTTGTTCACACCTTCACATCACGTTCAACACGAAATTTAGTTTCCGAAAGCAGCACCCAATGCCTCAATTCCGCCCATGTGGTTTGAGCATCCTTGGACAAGAAGTCCGGCGGCGGCCCACATGGCAAGACGTCCGTTGGCGATCTCCTTCGCCTTCATGTCATCACTGCTGAACTGACTTCCGAAGCCAAAATAACCTGGCTCGCGATCTCCAGATTCACGTCCAAGGGTGGTGGCAATACCAGAAACGGCCTCAGCCATCATGACGAAGATGAAAAGAGCGCCAATGTATTGTGGGTGGGAGTTCCAGAGTTGCCAGAAGGCATCCATTTGGCATTTGGCGGTCGCTGCCTCACATCCAGGAGCAGGGCCAAAAAGTTCAACCCAAATCATACCAGTGACGGCCATCATGGCGAGACGGCAATGCTTGATTTCAGCCTCACGGAGCCAGTAGAGGTCAATTCCGACGTCATCAATGTTGGAAAGACCAAGGGGATCAAATCCAACATCACCAGCCATGGAACCATCAAGCTAGAGATTCAAAGAAGTGATAAAAAGATTAAGCAAATAGATCCAAGAAACTAGAACGTTCACGGTGGCACTGCAACAAATATAGAACATGTTGGAAGCGCAGTAGAGGAAAACAACGTGCACATGTCTCGACTACCGGCATCTTTAAAAAAGCTGGAACAAAACTCACAAGAGGGGGCCTGTTCATGAATGGAAGAGATGTACTCTTCTCGGCATTCAAGGCAGATGACCTCACAACGTTGGTGGTGGGCGCAAAGGCAGCAGCCGATCCGGCAAGAAGAGAAAGAGCGGCAATTTTCATCATGGTTGCGACGTTGGAAACGATGTTTTGGTTTTGTCACTTCCGCCCAGCCAAACGACAGGCGCAGGGTATGCTTGGGAGCTTCAACACACCTACGTTGATACCATATATTTGGGTCGAGTCAAGATGTGGTCAAGATCGGCAATCTCCTTAGCTTCAACTTGCTCGCCCTTACGGACGTGTTCTCTTTTTTCCATCTGTAGGCTTATCAAATTGAAATTAGTTATTGAATTTCATGAAATAATGGCAATAAAAAATAATAATAGAGGTTGAGGGAAATGAAAACCATCAGTACAACAAATAAAGCAACATTTTTTATATTTGACATCATCTGTTATAGTTATAGGCCAATGTTTATAATATCATAATGATGTTTGTGCCAGGGTGGTGATCATTTATCTAGTGAGTTCTTGTTGGGGTGGCAATTAATGCTCAGACAATTCGGTTTGAATTGGCCATAGAATTGCCTTCATGCAGATAGCATATGAAATAAGCTATCGTATTGCTCGAATGATATGACTTGAATTTTTACTACAATGTTGTTGTGTGCAGTACAGTCGTGGTGCTGGCTGGGTTGTGATGTAGTGGGAGTAGCAATCGGTAATCATTTCTTTGCAGGACTGGATGTGAATTTGTCACATTGAGAAAGATTGCTTGCACAGATAGAATATTAAATAAGATATTTGAGAAAAATAGCCTATTTTTGCAAAATTGGTTATTTGCGCAATGCAAAAATAGCTTATTTTGCAAAAATAACTACCCTTCCCACCTAGGAATGATACCTTCTCCTGTAGACTGCAAAAAAATGCTATTTTGCACATGTAGCCTATTTAAAAAGCTATCTGTGCAAAATAGCCTATTATTGCATAATTGGCTATTTGTGCATTGCACCAATTTTGGCAGCCATTATCACAGAGTGAGTGCTTAGCTCCCGTACCATACATTGTGAAATCACCGTGCAATCAGTGATGTTGTCCATCACCGCCATTGCATCACCCCACACAACAACATCAGAGTAAAAATTCGAATCCAATCATGCGAGCTATCAATTACCTTATTCCATATGCTATCTAAGCAAAGGCCGTTCTATAGCCAATTAATATTGAATCGAGCTAGCATAAAAAATTGCCACTCCGCATGATAGCTTCTACAAACCTCACTAGATAAAGATGACTGCCCTGACACATAATGCGTCTTTACTATATAACAATAATGACCCTTGACAGATGATTGAAAATTAAAAAAGTTCTGCTGTATTTTGGAATTGAATGTTCGTAATGGTTTCCCTTAACCTCAATAATTTATGAATGGGACTATTCTCAAAAGGAAACAACTTTTTGTAGCATACCTAGAAAAGTTGGATGAAATGTTGCGAAATGATGATTTCTGGCTGAGGCTAGACCACACTTTCTACATAATTTCAAGTTGATGTGTCCACAAGTCAGTTAGAAGAGGCATATCGTTCACCATTATCAATTGAACATGGCCACAAATCAGATGGAGGGAATATATGGCAACACTGTGTAAACATTAATACAAGAGCACATAATTTAACAATTAAGCTCTTTTCTCAAATCTAATGTTTTACAAAGACTACACAATTGAGGAGAAATCCTATTATCATGCATCTTCAACCTGAAAAAGGCGTTGAGTCCCGGAAGTGATCCTTTCTCTTACCATCATCAATAATGCACTTTTCAAAACAGTATGCAATAACTGCAAAGAGCACCCTTGGTATATGCCTCTAAATCCATCCTTTCTAAATATGTACAGAAGTAAAAATGGGAGAGATCGCGGATACTTGTTTGGTGGAGGGATGTCTGATGAACTATTTATATTTGTTGCGTTTCCGTCATAAGGGGAAGTTGCAGGTATGTAATGCGCAGGAGAATTTCCGGAGAGAAGAGTATCTGGAGGTGACACCATCAACAAAACTTTTGCCCGAATGAGCGGATACGTTGCCATTGTTGCGAAAAACTTTGATACCATTCCAGATAGGAATGACTCTCTCATGGACAAGCTGCTCAATTGTGTACTATTTTGTTGGTGCGTGTGAGGCAAATTTCCGTGTTGAGAAAGTTGCAATCGGTTCAGTCGTCGCAGTAACAATGCACTCTTGATAGTATCATACAGAGTATATTGTATAGCAGGGTTGCTGCAAAGTAGGACTGCCGGCAGAAGACCATTCCAAAGAGACGAAATTGAGTTTAAGCTCTTTTGTAAATTGTTGCTTCTACCCTTAGGGATAGTGTTTGGGTTTGTTGCAAATGCCTCGTCACGAAGGTTGGTAGAAAAGGAAAATTTAAACTTTTCAGGACTTTTGATGTACAACTGTTGTAAATGCTTCTGATCAGTAGGACGTTCATCATCCACCTCCTCTTCATTGGCAGAATGGTATTCCTCGTCTTCTGAAATCGAGATACAACTAGACTGTTTTGCGAACCCATTGAATGCTGAGCGTCGAAAACAATTCTCTGCAGTCGTGCCTGCTGCTTTAGCCATAGTGGAATAATGATGTTGTTCCGCCCTCGTCTTTTTAGTACTTCTACCTCCTCTGCCTGCAGTACCAGCCTGTATTCGAGATGAAATGGTATCCAGCGGAAGAGTTATGCTCGTATTTATGACTGCCGAAAATGCCGTCAACAAGAGTTTCGTGATGGCAGAAGTCGCGTGAGTCTCGCTTTCTCTGTCGTTGCCTTGTTGCGATGCGATAGAACGTCGATAAGACGCATACTTACTCTGTACCAGTGAATAAACAAAGAAGTATGTAAAACTGGATACAGTCGTGTGCATGATTTTGTACGAAAGTCCGCGGAATAATTCAGAGAGGTGATTCATTCTGTGCAACGCTGATGATTTTCCATTGTCGTCTTGATCTTTCCTGCAAATTAGTCCGGCATCGACTTCTTCATCTAGTGCATCACCAGCAGATTTGTGCAATATGAAGTTGTCGTTCTTCGAAACACCAGCTTGTAGGCTTGTCTTCCACACATCGACGGGGTAAAATGCCAACATGGAGACGAGGGAGCCGATGACACCGGCAGTAGCGTCTGCGAATGCCTTCCTTCGCGCGAGGTCGCGTGTCCTAATCCGTGTCGTCATTTTGAACCTTTCAAATTATAGACGGCGATGTAACAGACGCCAACAGCGGTCGTTGTTTACAAAGATCTCAATCAGCATTTGCTATGGTATTGCACCGTACCTTCGTAGACCATCGTTGTCACAGACAACAGGTTGTCACTCATGCATCATTTTGATTTTTTGTGACGCAACAGTTGACACTGCTACAGAGGGACTTTTTCCGGATCATAAAAATAGTGGGGCTCGTTGAGGACCCCAATGTGGTTGTACTGCCACGTGGATCTTGTCGAAACGGGAAGAAATAATTAATCATTATTTATTACGGTGAATGTTACCATACCACAAAGTGGCGTACACACTGATGCTACACTGATGTATTATTTTATTACGACTGTCGCGAACACGATAAAAATCACAACTTGACTCTGATCGAGACAGATCGAGACCTTGAAGACAACAACCAAAACCTACCGCTCTATTCCTCGCCACCCTCCAAACTAATCAAATCACCAAACAAAAGCCAGACAGCGCCAATCGAGCTCTTGAACTCTTAACGCGTCGGAAGAGAATCCAAAGCGCCTATTCCCAATTGCCCGATGATGTTTGTCAACTCACCCCTCGCCATCCTTGCGGTCACCTCCACAGTATCTGCTCTCTCCCTCCATCCCCTCCATACCCAACAACGCCGCACTCATGCCGGACCTCGCTCATCTACTGCCCTGCGACTGGAAGATCGCAGGGACGGATTGTCGGACTACGGTCGACAAAAATCCCAGTCCGAGCTGGATTCTCTTCAATCGAAACGCGACCAAATGAAAAAGGCGAGTCTTTCCAACATCAAGCCCGATGATGACACGCCTCGTGCCGAGGACATTGAGAACATGACCAAGGAGGAGTTTGACGAGTTTGTTGCCACCTTGGGCGCAGATGATATTATGGAAAATGTTAACAAAATGTTGGAGGGAGATTGGTCCGGGGCCAAGTTCAAGACGAAGCGTGTGTCTAGTACGCAAGAAAAGCGTCCTGTTGCACCCACGGACGGGGAAGAGGGAGAAGAGAATTTCGTTTACGTAGACTGGACTGACGAGTCGTGGGATGAAAATGAATTGCATATTCCGAATAGGATTGGCTTTACCACCATTGATTGGGGGGATGAGAAGAAGGGATTTGTGAATGGCAAACTGAAGAAGCAGGATAGGAAAGAAGGCAAGTTTAATAAATCTGATTTGAAGGTGAGTGCATTATCTAATTTTGTTGGATTCGAGTTTTCNATGTAGTAAAATTAATTTTTCTCTAAAAAGGGAAATATTTTTGTATTATTGATAACATGTCATATCATTTATCCGTGTGTCTTCAGAAAGCATACACAAAATTGCAGAAGAGTGGTATAACTTTCGTAGAAACATCCGAGTCATTCGCGAAATCCGAATCTATCTTCTCCATAGTTGCCGAAGATATCCAGTTGGAAGAAGGCCCCCTAGTCGCATCAATCTTTCCCAACCCATGGAAACACGCTCTTCGTACACGCCGTCGTCCCCGAACAGGCGCAGCAGCAATAAGTCCGGCGGCCGAAAAAAGTTGCGAGAGATTGGGAATCTCTTCCATGACTCTGTATCAAGTGCAGAACCCATGGTATTACCTTGGAGGTACCTCGGCTTTGGCTCAGGGAATGTTGGAAGTGATCCAAGACGACCATTCGCGATATGTCGGGTGTGTGGACATGAGTGTTTCAAAGCTTTTCAAATTGCAAAAGATTCTGAAGGCGAGCGATGAATTTGTGGCCACGAATCAATTTGATTTCAGTTTGACAAATAGGCAAAATATGGGAATGATTCAGGCGTGCAAGAAGTTGGGTATCACTCCCATTTGTAGGAATGTCCTCGATGGGGGGCTGGCAAGCGGAAGATATACATCAACAAACCCGACCGGAGGAGAAGTTTCTAAAGGCGAAGGGGATACCGGGCCGTACTCGTTGAGACAGCTGGAGAAAATGGATGCGCTATTCAAAACGCTGGAGTCTCTGACTGAAACAGTGAGCAAGAGGGTTAAATCTGATTTGCTTAACTTTGATGCTGGGCAGAGAGTAAGTTTGGTGAATATTGTATTGAATGTCTTTGTCATTCTTGATAATTTTGTGCCTACTTCCAATTGCTACTAACTTTCAAACTCGTGTTATTGAATAAATGACGTGCAATGCAGCCAAGCATTAATACGGCAATAACCACAACACAGATAGCCATCAACTATGTCAGGGCAAAGGGTGCTGTGCCATTGGTGTCTGTAACCAACCCTAGAGCAGCGACCGAGTTGCTTGGTTGTCTGGGATGGGATTTGAATGAGGATGAAGTAGAGGAACTGGAAAAGGCGTGCAAATCATGCGGGGTGTAATAGCATAGTTTCTATAAGAACATTAACAAACTGGCATTGATGTATGCACACTAGAATGACACCACAAAGATTCACAGTGCCATGCTCGTGGAGATCACAGTTGAAACTGAAACAATTGACTGTGGTGAGGTGTGGGATGCTATTATAGTAAATGTTTGTTGCTACATTTTCTAAAGAAGGACACAACATACTATCCCTGTAGTAAATGCATGTCAGAGCATGCCATGTCTAAAAGATACCACTGATACCTCTAAGGTTTTCTTACTTTTTACTGAATGTTTCTAATCCCTTGCCATGTACTTGCTTTTTTCTTTTTACTTGTATGGGAAATCATTTGATCAAAACCAATGACCTGATTCACCAAATCTTTAGTATAGGATCTTTCCTTTGACAAAGGAATTCAACACTTTTACCAGATCAAATTCAGAGCCACAGAAGTCTGCTGTCAAAGATCAATTTATACTTGTCCAATCCTTGTCAAATCTAAGAAAATTTTCTGCAAATCAAGTGAACAAAAAATCATTCTCTCGACATTTCATCCTCATAATGTTCATTTCCCCATCCATTAGAACCTCTGCCCCGTGCACCACCATGCTGTTGGCAAGGAACAGGAAGAGGAGCAAGAAAGTGATCATCACAGTGTCAATCATTGCATACCACTACTACCATCCTCATCACATCTCCAGTACCACCACCATCAAAGTGGTTTAGATTGATGATGGGTGGAAATTGCAGTGCTTTTTGAGAACATTTCCTTCTTGAATTTTTGTGTTCCATGCATTGAAGAATTACCTCATGCTTTGTCATGTTATCTCATCTTCCTAACGGATTTCATTTGGAAGTCCTTGTCATTTCTTTCTCTCTCCTTTCTCCGCATCCAAGAGATGCAAGGTAACAGCCAGAATTGAGTTTGAACCACTTTTTGTGAGATATCTTTGACCACAGACTTGGCCTTAACATCCAGCCTGTGAGACCCGTCCAATCTTGCACAACCCTTTGGATTTCTCCAGCTCAACAAATCCTTAGCTTGGATCAAAGACAGCTGCAATAGTGATGCTATTACAAGCCAAAAGTGATGTACTAGTTCAAAGTCCAAGATCTAGAAATTAGTTTGTTTTCTGCAAAATATATTATGTCAGATACCATCAGCCCTCAGAAACCATCTAAAAGTTCATAAGCAGCACAGTTCTCACATACGAAATCTGTCATGATTGCCCTCAACAACAGCATAGCAGATGATGGATCACCTGCTGCTGCCAGGACCAGTTTTCATTCTGATTCATATTTGTGTTGATTGATATTTTGACTTGACATCAAGTTTGAATGGTCTAGATCTAATTATTTCACTGTGCTTTGTAGCAAGTATGGACAGAATCGTCACTTTTTTCCAAGAATTTTTAGTCAAAACATGCACAATAGTACGTAGGAATAGTATGTCACTTCCTAAAGGCTTCAAAGTCCAGTCAATGGTTCAAGCTCATTTCTGATTTGTATCAGGATGCGGAGCTCTATTGGTCAAAGAATGGGTAGCAAGGCACTTTCAGCCATCAAATGCTGATCGTTCTGCATCAAGCCCCACCACAAGAAGCGGATCCACTCCACCTTGTTTGTTTATTGACATGTTACTGAGACTGTATGTTTCCGACATGACTACTGTCACGGTGACATAATGTCATATGCTGAAAAGGCAGATCAAAAGATACTAAGGTGAAATAGAATTATTTGTGGTAACTCATTATACGTGGTGCTCTTTACTTGAATTTGAATGTTAGGTTGGATTTATTAGGCTGCGACTAAGTAGGTCGACAACGACATTTGACATTTTTTTCAGTCCCATGAACGCGAAATGTGCCAATGTCAGTGACTAAGTAACCATGACAACTGACATTATTTGACCACGTAACCCTAATTTTTAGCGATTTGAAATGTCAGCAGGCGGCAAATACGACTGACATTTTCCAAAAATGTCAGCCGATTTCGGGGCCTGACATCGACATCTGACATTTTTATATTAACGAGATTGCATAGAAATTTTCATGTATTCGAGAATATTATGTAGATCACATCACACACCACCATACAGTTGACATACATGGTATGGTACTGTAATCTTGTCCCTTTTAGACAGACTACTCTTGGCAGCAGCCACAGAAGCATGCCATCGAACACGGCCTGTTCCGCTCACTAGAGAAAGAGGGATAGAAATAAAATAATGATTTTTAATGAAACAAACAATCAACCATGTCTGCCTAGATTACATATTGTTTGTGTGGCCTAGTTTTTGATTATTTATAAGATGAAGCAGCAACGATATGAAATAACGATTACATGAGTATAACTTTAATTTAGTGATTTGATTTCAAATTACAAAAACAAATAAAATCAAAAGAGGATCTCGTGGAGATGGGTGTGGGTGTTAGGGCGATCACGCCATGACACGTTTATCTGCAGTTGTTTTTTCATTGCTGGCCATTTTCTGATCGAGCGGCGGGAGTTGTCAATGGTGCAAGAGTTCTCTAGAGAGTGCTGTCTCGCATGAAATACAGAAAAATATAATGTAGCACCAAATGTGATGATGTGGCGATTTCAGTCGTCAGGTACATACATAGTCATGCAAGCTTGAAGTGACATTTTGTGGTCAAAAAGCTGATTTGGCAACCAAATAATCGCAGAAGTAAGTCGCGAATTAAAATGTCAGGAGTCAGTGATGAGCTACTTAGTCGCAGCCTTAGATTGTTATGGGTTAAACCTAAACTAAACTGTATTGAAAAAGCGATCACCAAAATCACCCAACCCAGGCAATATATACTTCTCATCATTCAAACACTCATCAACCCAACTAGTCACGATCCTTACATCAGGATAGTCTTTGGCCAACGCATCCAAACCCTCCGGACAACTTATGACATTGGCAAACACAATCCTTTCAGGCTTAACACCATATTCATTCACCAATGTATTCAGCGCTGTCAAACTCGAGCCACCCGTAGCCAGCATCGGATCACAAAGCACTACTGCTTCCATCTCCTCCATAACCAGTGGAAGCTTTGTGCAGCTATGAACCGCCTCCTTGGTAGAGGACGATTCATTCCGTTGAATCCACATCTTTCCCACGCGACATGAAGGGAAAATTTCCCGAAAGGATTCCAAGAGAGAGTCTCCCGCGCGTATTACCGAGACGAGGCATACCTTTTCGGGGTTGGTGTCAATGACAGATAGTTGGCCTCTGTAGCGAACGTTGGTGGGTGTGTTGATGGTGCGGGGTGTGGATGGAAGGATTGCAACAGTATCCTCGACGAGGAGACGCATGATGCGTTTGCTGTATTGGACGAATTCGGCAGCTCCCGTGTTTTCATCTGTTGATCGAGTGACAGGAAGATTTGAGCAAGTTGTGAGAGATTTGAGGCAGCCGATTCATGGATTCAAGTCTCCAATGTCACCTCTAATTTTGGTGAACAAGTTCACCAGACCAGGATTCTTCATCACAGTAACATTCGGATGAACTGCCTTTGGCGACTTCTTCGCCGCCAACGCCCTCTCCGCACCAGGCCTACACCCCCCACCATGAATGCAATTGGCCTCCTTGATCAAAACCTCCCGTTCCCAGATCGGACGACATTTCGGTCCCAAGTTCTTTTCCGGATCTTTCGGGTTTTCTGTCAGTCTCCGTTCTGTATGCAGTGCCTTAAGACTAATACTAAAGGGACATTCTACCTTCCACGGCCCCTGTGACCAATTTCGATTGCCATTGTCGGACCCATACCGCTTACAACACAACATGTTGCGTGTTTTGACCACCTTGAATCCAAACACGGCACCAAAGCATGAAAGGGCATGATAAAGCATATCTCGACTGATCCAAACGTCATCCCGTTTGAATAGTTCTTTGGCCATAAGATCCATATCAAGCCTCTCATCGAACTCTGGATTCGGTCGTACCGACGCTGCATCGTCATCATCGGGCGGGAGAGTCCTACAGCACTTTTCGAGCAGGGCCTTTTCATCGAACCCCACAATGGTCATTGACAACCCATCCAACTTCTTGAGCGAATTAGCAAACGCCGTAGAAGGACACAACTCCTCGTCCGCCACGCGCTTCACGCCCGCCGTCCTCATCCCAACGGGCAAAACGCAACTAACCTCGCGTATCTGCACCTCTCGTTCCCACACAGGCCGGGCCTTGGGCACGCTCTTGGTGGGATCCTTGGGGCTCGCGGCAGGTTTCTTCTCGTTGTGCAAGGCGCGCAACTTGACGTAGAATCCCTCCTCGTCCTTGACGTTGGGATTGCGGGATTTGACCCGAATCAAGTCTCTGGATTTGACGGCCTTGCATCCTACGCTGTCAGCGAATGTGGAGAGCGTGTCGAATAGTAACTCTTTGGAGGCCCACACTTCGTCTTGGACGAAAAGCGTCGAGGCCAGCAGCGAGGGGTCCAGCGTGGGATCGTAGTACGGGGAGGTGCGGGAACATTTCGATTGAAACGCCAAGTTGTCGAAGGAGAGGATGGCAAAGGTGGCGTGGTCTAGCAGTTTGAGGGAACGCCCGAAGAGGATGGTGGGGTTCTGTGAGGGGGGTTCTTCGGCTTCCGATTCCAGTGGTGGCGGCAGGGCTGGGATCGAGGGGATCAATGAGTCGTCGATTGCTTCGTCCACGAGCGCGGCATCGATTGCGTCTTGGTCTAAGTCGTGATCATGGTCTACGTGAACGGCCGAGTCTTGAATGTCGTGCTCGTGCTCGTGCTCGTGTGGTGTGAGGACTTGTTCTTCGGTATCCATGGCTGGTAGGTGAAGTTGGTTGGATGCAGCGGACGAAGGGCGGCGGCGGCGCGGGATTGGTTTGGGTCTTTCGAGTCAGAGAGGCCGGATTATCAACGTCTCACGTCGTACCATACGGTACCATACTGCCCTCAATACAGTCTCTATGGTAATGTTCTACCTACCGATAGGTAGAGAGGAATACATAGGCTTGGTTTAGGGTTTTGACAAACATTGCTTTATTTATAATGATTTATAAATAAATAATGCGGGAATGATGATTTTCGATTTCTTTTTAATTCGTCGTTATGCCCACTCTTTGAGTCGTTCCGTCAACTGCTATTGTACTTCCAACCCCCCCAGCTCCCCCTCCCCTCCCCCCCCCTGCTCGGGTGTACGTATCAAATAACACGTACAATACCAGACTATGTATAAAATAATAGTAACACCTGCCTGTGGGTGAAAGAAGGCAAGGGTCATCAATGCTGGTCTCTATTGGTCTACGAAGATGCTCACGCCTCTCGTGAGGCAAATACGATACTTTTTCTTGTCAGCAAAGCTCGACTCTGAGTTGAGTGCGGCTGACAGATCGAACAGCCCAACGATCGAACGAAAACGTAACATCACTGATGACTACAGAGCAGAGACTTCTTGCAGAGCGCTCTCCATCGCTTCTGAAACATATTTCATAGCTTAACGCACCATTGACGATGATCACAACACCCATTAAAAAATCATCCAGCAATGACGGAGCCGATGATGTACAATGCGACGCCTACGATCAAGCCGAATTTTGGTGTCGCGAGCGCATATCCTCGGGACACGACATGTTATTCTCTCGTCAAATCTTTCATAAGGAGATTAAGACTGCTTCAAATAACTTCGGCATGCAATTTGAGGTAGTTCAATGCTTGTTGGCTTTCCCTTGATTTCATGAGCTTCAACCTGCATATTTTGTTCCATCTCTCACACTTTATTCGTAAAAACACAGGCAATTCACTCCTTATTTCGCAACGCACACGTCTCTTTCATGAAAAAGACATCACATATGCTCAAATCACAAACAACAAGGCTCGTTCAGTCTTATCTGAATGGAACATCAATTCTCAACATTGCAAAAAAGGTCAACTACCCTCCATCAATGATGGCCAGATTAATCGTGGAGAATGTGGCGGTGCCGCCATCGTCTAACTCGAGCAATAGCTCGTCGAATCGACTTGAAAATGCCATGGGAGCTAGTGTGAACATTCGTAAATTTACCACAGAAGCGATTCGTCATCCCGAAAAAGAGTTGGGAGCTGCAACCAATTCTGTCTCTCCGGAATATTTGTTTTCCGAGAGTAAAGGCAGGAATATTCATAAGGAGATAGACGAGAATGATTTGCAGTACATACCATTGTCGAGGCTTTCGTTGGAAGTGAGAGAAGCTGTTGATTCTGACCCCATGTACGGTGTGTTTCAGATTGTTTTTTCATGTTGAGTATTTGAAGTGTCGTTCCATATTCCTCACTTTGTGATTTTTTGTTTAATGTATGAGTTGCAGGTCCGCATCATGATAGAATGAGGCATAATATTGGGATAGATTATGAACTTTTGCTTGAGCAGATGTTGCATTCATTTAGTGAGAGAGTGCTGTGTATTTTATTTGATCATATTGGCCGCACAATCTGCTTCAAACTAATACCTTGACACTGCTAACTCTTTCAAAAAATATAAGAAATACCATTCGAAACAGAGGAGGAGCTTCGGGCGCGAGGAACAGCACGGACTCCTGATATCCTTTTATCTTGTCCGGTGGGCCTTCAAGTCCGAAAACCTAACTACAATCAGAATGCCACATACATGGAAAATTCTGATGAATATGAATGGAAAATGATTTGCTGGATCGATTCCAAGGTGAGGCCATACTATCATTCTTGAATTTTTGACGAATTCGCGCTTTGTTGAAGTATATTTACCCATATCTTTATTTCTCAGGCCTTGTATGGCGATGTTGACACTCATACTAACACCGTCCTACCTCAAGTTGAGTCATATGTTCATAGGTTTGGTCCAGGTCTAGTGATATACTGGTTCGGGCATGCACCGTTGTCGAGGCTGGGGGATAGTCATGGTGATGTGCACATTACTGACGGTTTGCCTGATGTCTTCATGTTGCCTACCGGAGAACTTCGTTACAAGAATGGACAAAATACTAGATAAGCTGCAATATTTGGTCATGAGAGCTTGAGTTGGGAATATGTTGGAGCAAGTGGAATGGCATTGGCGAAGCCGAAAGGATTTTTCTGTATAATAACATTTCCCTCGTTGAAGTTCAATGCCCACTCTATTGCTACGCATGAGCAACAAATCAGCCCATCATTATATCATTCACGAGGAACGATCTATTATATAGACAATTGTGGCAACCAAATGAATCAAATAATCCTTATGACAAGTACAAGCAGCATCACCTCTTGCCTTAATTTTTTGCTTTTGGGCTATCGATTCGTCAAAGTACAGTAGCTGCAAAATGTTTTCACCAGTTCCTTTCACATGAGCCATTATTCGCTAGAGATGATGAAATAGATTAGTAGTCATTCTTCTTTTATCTTAATGTGTCGATCCACTATAGGGGCCTGAAAGGTTCTGATTGCCTCCTTCAAGCATACAGAAACATAATGACACAAGTATTACTGATGTTTAAACTGTTAAGAAAGTTGTGTAAATGGTTTTTCAGACCAAAAACAAAAGTAACCATCTTTTACGTCTATGAGTGGCTGGTATTAAATTCTGTACAATAGTAGACACAACTGGGCATCAGCTTCTCTGCCATGATGCCTCCTGATCACTCAGCAACAGGGCATTCCTGCTTGTTTTAATTGTGTGGAAATTTGACATTCCTAAGCTGTGGGAAGTGTTTGGTATGGGATTGTTGACATGGACATATAGTCTGTTTTGAGGACACGTTAAGAATGACAAGGTCTAATTACTCAAGGAAAAAATCCAGAAAAATCAAAATGTGCTGCTTATGTTAAGTGTTACATATGCCATGTGATAATTCAAATGAGTCGCATATTTAAAGACATGCCTTGATGTTGAGTGGCTGGAGACATGTTATAGGAGTTGTCTTACTTTTGAGTTTTTGTAGCATAGAACTGACAAAGGCAAAGGATCTGTCTGAGGATCTAACTTAGATTAAGTTGAACACCGGAGAAGATGATCATGTCTACAAAAAGTTTGACTTGTTCCACTGCTGCGCATGAGGCATGGCTGTCAATAAATGGGACTTCTGTACAGCAAAGTTCAAAGAAGACAATCGCGCATGTGATTCATGAAGGATTGTCTGGAGGTGGTTGTCAAGTGCACCAACCTTAATGGCCAAGTCATTTTCTGGCTTTATCTTGAGAGCAAGGTCAGATGCATTTGTTTGAGGAATTCCTCAACCAATACATGCAGATCTTGAACTATGCAAGAAGGGCTATCTTTGTCATTGCTCGGATAGCCCAATCAAAGGCTTATTAAATATGTGGAGAAACACTGCACTGTTGAAGACATCATCTCAAGCTCCAGGAATTCTTCAAGGGCTGTCATGGTGCCGACATCCATAGCAGCAAATAGAAGAGAGTCATTAAAGGTGAAACAAAGGCAAAGAATGATACAAAATCCAAGAAGATTGTCCGCCACAACAATCAAGATAGTCTCTCAGGGTGATTCAACAAGCAAGACTATTATGAATCTTGGCATCAGGTTCGATGACACCCAGGTGATCACTGAAAGATTGATCATGATAACCCACTCAATGAATGTAAGGAATATGACCATTACCCCCACAGGGATGCATGCCATCACAATATCCAAGGATGCACCAAGGATAAAGACCAAGTTAATGGCCATAAGAAGTATGGCCAACAAGCACATTACATTGAATGTGTTGCAGCCAAAGAATCCAAGAGCTTGACTCCCAAATTGCGGAGTCTGTTAGGGAAGTCAAGAGGATTGAATGTTTCCAGTAGCCCTGGCTTTGAGTCATTTGTTGGTGTGTTTTAAGATACCCTCATAAGCTCACAAGAGATTTTCTAAACTAAATGATAGGTGCATAGTTGACTCAGGTCTGAATGTATTCTTCTGACTTCCATGAGAGGGCCTTAGTTTTGTCTCCTGGCCTCCACAATGAAAGCCTTTCTGTCTCATAGCTTCCATGAGAGAGGCCTAGTCTTGTCTCCTGGCTTGAATGAGAGAAAATGGATACTCCAGGAATTAGAATTTCCATTTTTACCAGTGCCATACTCATGACCTGAGTCAAATTTTTGCGGTATTCTTAAAAATATAAACACCTTCTCAGTGCATACCTGTGGACTGAGTGCTATCAACTTGAAATGAGCAATTTTGTGGTAGAGACTTTAGGTAGTGAAATAGATATCCTGAGTGATTGGAAAGGGAATTCTATTTAAATTATGAGCTATTTTTATTAATGAAAAGTGAGGACTCATCATTGTTAGTCCTGCATGATAATCATTTTCCTATGTTTACCAGCACTCCATGTTATCTTGGTCTTGAAATATGACATTGTCTTGAACACTAACATGGTCTTGCTGACTATCTCTTTCTTGAAAAGAGCTCTTGGTCTTGTAAGCCTACTTGGCCTTGATCCCATCTGGTGACAAGGTGTCCTTGACACTTTGGATGCAAGGTATCTAAAGGAATCCCTTGATTATTCTAGGGATACCTTCTATTTTTGAAGTAAATAAAGGTACTTGAGGTGAGGTAGATATTTGGTGCATGTCACTCACCCCCACAATGTGTGAATCAGGGTTGCACACAGAAAAGAAACCTAAGTAATGAAATAATTTTGTTAGTGTGCAGAAAAACCTTGTCTTAAAGAAAAACTGTGGCTCCTGGAAAAACCTCAGTGAGGAAAATACTCCTCGGTGAGTCAGGCTTGCTGCAAAAAATTTGTGGTAAAAAGGAAAAATTGCAAACCACTGGTGACATGTGTGACATACATGATAGTATGTTTGGTCAAAAGTGTAAGAACTGGTGGAGGGGGAGACTTGGGTCATGTGTTCCAGTGTCACTTTGACCTGTGCCATGATGTGTTTTTGTGCTCTCTGATGCCATAATGGTAATGACTAACTTCCCAGGAAACCCTGTTTGTCTAATCCTATGAATCTTGAGATAAGCCGAGTATCACATCCATAAACACTGTTTAGTGCAGGGAAAATACTTTGATACTATGCTAGTGCTGTCACCAACCATGTGACTATGATCATAGACCATGAGAGGATACGGCGAAGTTGGTCTGGTGTTGCCAGTTGTCTCCTATTGCTTAAGTCCGTGTGCTAGAAGGAGAAGCCAAACAACTGTTCCCATCTTTTGTATTGCATCACTACATTGGGCAGTAGGCACTGCTCAGTAGGCATTTTGTGAATGTACAGTGGTGTCTCTTAGGGACACACAATGCCACTATATGCTGCTGGCATGGCCAGTATTTGTCCAGCAGGTCAAGCATCACCATGTTGTGTTTGATGCTGTCTCCAGTATTTTATTCACTTGGATTTTTGTTTTGGAGGAATCCGGTTGACTTAATAAGGTAAAAAAGTGGTGTGCTTTAACGACACTTCATTTGTCACAAGGAGTGTAAATGCGGATATTAAATCAGGTCTGGTCAATACGGTGCTGAGTATGGTACAATTGTCTTCATCTGACTGTCTCAAGCATCCTTCATGTTGTTAGATGTCTTTTTTCTTGCCCTCCGCCCCAATGTATCCATAGGAATAGTTTTCCTTTGAGTCAACTACTGGCAAGTGAGCAATATCTATTTAAATTTCCTGTTGATTATTATCACTGCAAGGCATATATGTCAATGTCTGTCTTGGTTGATCAGTGGGAGTTGGGATTAAATTTGATGCATGCCTGTTTGTTCTGTGGTGAGTAACCTCAAGGGTTGTCAACACCTGTATGATTCTTAATGGTGGTGATGAAAATCTGAAACATTGTGCATTTTATTTATGTTAGTTATTCTCTGTGTTTTGAAATGACAGTTGCTGACTATTATCTTAAGGTATTTGGAACCATGTAGATCCTTCAAGCTGGAAATAGCACTTAGAGAAGTGAATGTTATGCTTTCTTATGATTTTCTGAGTGTTGACAAGCAAATTAAGCCATACCAATGTTTTGTGTACAGCAGCTTGTTATCAAATCTGATTTGCATGAATGCTTGAAAAAGCACTACAATCTTGCTGTGGAGAAATGTGTCTGACTGATCCTTTTTGGAACATGATGGTCATTATGAGGCATGATTACTCACAATTTGTTGTGCTGTGGTTTGACAAGAATAAAGTTCATGGATTCTTTGTTTACTTGTTTTGTTGCTCAGTTGAGTCTTACACTTTGTTATGGCTTGTGCAACCAGTAGATTTGCTACCTTTGGTAATCCATTGGTCATTTCTGCAAATACTAGACTTATACTACTAAGGTGAGGATATACTTCCTTACTGAATGGATGCCGTGTTTGTTTTCCCTAGAGTTTTCTGAAGGTAAACCTATCAGAGCATCACATACGAGAATCAAACACTATATACTGTTTGTCCTTGACATGCAATCTAGTTTTACACAGGTCTATCTTTGCATCTAAATAGGTGACATGGCCAATGATTCAATCTTGGTTACTGTGGCTATGCATTCTGCATTGCATGATCCTATACAAGAATACAACCAAACCTTTTTCTTGATATGAGGGCTGGGTAGCT
>JALLPC010000029.1:0-20576 GCA_036940045.1 Stephanocyclus meneghinianus | reverse complement strand
TGTGCTCTTCCGATCTGACTGCTTTTCTGACATCCCATTCATGTGCATGGATGAAAAAATCATGTAGACTATATTAGTACCATCCCGCCCTTCTGTCGAATTCCACTTAATCAACAATAGGGCATATGTAAGAAATTATTGGATGAAACCACACCCCTCCCGGTTTTATAAAGCATAATATAATCTATATATTATTCTGAAGTATCTGTAAAAACCGACGGGGCTTTTTACGGGAGACCGTCAACGAAAAGCTTATTTCCTTGAACTCCAATGTTGGACTCGGTTCACTGCCACGATGGACAGGAATCACGGTGACCTCGCATCGAGATCCGTTTTGGACTTCCACTCGAGAGTTGTTTCTTACCTCCATTCGGAATGCGGCGTCTGTCATCATTGCATCGACCTCCTCGTTTTCCGCGCCATCGGCGGCCAAGATGACGAGATTGTCGACCAGCACGATTCTTATTGCACCGTCTGCTTCGGCTTGATGTCACCGGCATTTCAGACCAATTTGATTGTACCAGAAATACTCAAGTCTTTGGTCCCGTATCGTTGCAATGACATCAATGCCAACGATTCAGTTGCAGACCTGGCATCGCAGGCATCGCTCCTCTTCCAATCGCAAGATGGAGATGATGTCTCGGAAGATTCACCTACGATTCAAATCCCTCTGTTGATTCTCGTTCGTCTCCATTGTGCCGCTCTCGCCGGCAAGCGATTCCTCCAACAACAAAGAAATTCACCGGCGAGCTCTCTCGACGCAATCGTGTACATGTTCAACTCGGCATCGCAAATTCGAGACGCCGAAGATGTCTACGTCGCCTTGAGATACGAGATCAAGTCTTCTCTCCAAACAATCCTAGAAGATCTTCCTGACCTTCCTCGAAAAGAGGACCAAGAGCCCATACCCATAGAATTGCAACGTGAAGAAGCGGGATATCTGTGCAGTCAAGTCATCGCCGTCCCGCCCACGCTCCGCGATTATTCGCAGGCCTTGCGTTCCGACAATGACGAGGACGAAAACGTCCTCCCGACGCTCCTCATTCCCCCCTCGCTCCAAGCCGTGATCGAAGGCCGCAAACAACTACTGCAAGAGACTCATTCCAAGTTAGTAAACCCGAGGACAAGATTTCGAGGAAACGATCCCACTTTGAAACAGGGTGGCGATCCCAGGAAGAATCTCGAATTACGAATGAGACGACGTCATTTGCAAGGGACGAATTGCATTGGTGCTCCCGTGCAAAAGGGGGGTGATTGCAAACGCAGGAGGAAGAATGCGTCGGAGGCGAGCGTCCAACGCGAAGAAGGGAATAACAAGAAAGTGGAAGGCTTGGTCGATGAATCACAGGGGAAACAAAGGGGCGGTATGGATTTTAATGAAGCCGATTGGAATGCCGTCATTGGATGGCTGGATAGAGAGACAGTGAATGAGTGGTTGAAACGGGAGGAGGACGGTGATTGTGTTGATTCTGTGGAATGGTTACTGTCGGTCCATAAACGGTACACATCGTCGGCAAGTGCATCGCTATATTTGTCCAAGAAAAGTGATACCCAGCATTGTGATTCCTCGAGCCCCAACCGCCAGCTCTGTTGTTCGATCAGTGCCACTACATGGCGAAAACCGTTTTGCATCCACGGATATTACACCAAGACACGTCGAGACGTGTCTCAAACACCATTTTACGTATCTCCCTCTAGCAACGCGGATCCAGCACTCCAAGATTCCCCATCGATTGACGATACTGAGGCTGAACTTGTACACAAGATCAAGGGCGAAAACGCACACAAGCATGATTCCGACAGCACACAATCCAAAGGCATGGTTCGAAAAGGAATTTCCTCCGTCGAAGAAGAAATTTGTCCTCACGTAGCCAACATTGCATGCGGAGGCATTTCCATCCAAAACAACGATGACTCGTCCTCTCTCGTGTATGGAATGTGTAAATTTCATGCATCGGGAAGGGAAGACATGGACGTGCGAATGCTATTGTCCGATCGTTTCGTCGTCGAACGCAGCGCCAAATCAGATATCGTGATTACGGGAAGGCCCTTTGTCTGTCAGATTTACGATGCGCATCGATTTCCTACGCAGAGTCAGTTGATACTGGCTGAACATGCAATCAACGGCACAAATGAGGACGCGACGGAAAGCAGTGCCACCCCATCCTGCGATGGAATTCAATGGAGTCCAGAAGGGTGGCCGCAGATCACGGTCGGAGCCCATCGTTTCTATGGTCGCAGTGTCCATGGCGTGGGAGTATCTTCTCTGAAACTCGTTTCAGCCAAAGTTTTTTCCAATCTCCAGTCCGAGACGGAGAACAAGATCAAACATTACGGTTGCATCTGTTGGTCTGAGTTGCCAATTGAGTCGCAGGATGAGCTGCTGCGAAAGCTTGGATGTTCACCGTGGGAAGACGATGGATCCACAATATCCAATTACCCCCTGGAGATCAGCCAAAGCACACCACTTCGCGTGTTGCACCGAAGATCTTCTGAAGTTCGAAAGCGATGCATTCACACCTTATCGGCCTGTCGCATTGATCGGCATTGGTTCCGCCTACGAATGTCTACCAGTGCCGGTACGTACGTGAAAGAATTTGTTCATGGAGATTGCGGACGGACGTCTCCCAGCATTGGATCCTTGTTGGGCGGAAGGACGGATATCACGGAATTGGACTGTGAGGGCATTTCTTTGTATGTGAAGGGAAGCAGTAGTGTTGTTGGGATGTAAGTTGTTTCCAAAGCGCGAGAAAGGACATGTAACCTGACAGCCTGGGCTACGAGATTGTTTCTTTTGAAGTAGGCTAACAACTATAAGGCTATTCTCCAGCCACTAATCTCAAGTAGAGCAGGAAGATGGTGAACCTGGAAGAGTGATGATGTTACGTAAGTTGTTTGTTGTTTTCGAATGCCAATAGGGCAAAAACTGAAACAACCTGGTAGTATGAGTTGTGAGGTTGTTCTTTGACTACAGGGGCTTTCTCAAACCACTGGGCTATAGTGATGTGTGAAAAGTGCCCTGCCAGAAACATGGTGAAATGGAACAAGAAAATGCATTGCGATAATGCAATTTGCACGAAGTAACGGATTTTTGTCTAATTTTCTCGTCATTCCTCCTATCTCATTATCATACAGCGAGTAGAGCCAGCACTTTTTAACAAACCTAACCTGAATTAATTTTAGGCTACTCAGACACTTAGTTAATGGTGTTTGCCAAATTTAATGGACATTCAAGGAAAGTGAACAGGATATGATTGGTGTGAAATATGAAGATAAATGAGACTTGATTGGATGGATTGGGTTTGTATGAAAGAAGAGGGTCTATCAGGATCAAATGGAGATGTTGAGAAACTATCAAAATAAGCCACAGAAGTGATGGGGGAAGTGGGTGAAAGTAGGAAGGGTCTGCTTTCCATTTTCTCCCTTGAATAGCTTTGAAGAAACAAGGTCTGCACCACCTCTGACTTGACTCAACCCAAAGCTCCACCCCATGCATGACCTTGTAAGCCACACCCAGATTGAGTGCATATTCGTAGAGTAGAAAGGAAGGAAAGGTTTGGTGGTGGCAAATTGGTGACAAGACCTGCTCCATAAGTTTTTCAAGGAACTTTTTCTAGGGTCCAATCTAGGAGAATTGCTACAGAACATATCCTCCACAAAGTCAAGTCCCAAAGGGCTGAAGTTGGTGGAATGCAAGCATGGCATAGGAGGAAAGAATTCCCTAATTCTCTATATTGCCCAGCAGGAACTTGGGCAGGATGCCCTCAAAAAAACCAAAATGACCACCCACTTCAAGTTGACTCTCACAAATTCCAGGAACATACTCAAGATGGAAGTATGGATGTCAGGGGTTCCCAAGCAGTTTTTACTGCATGTACGCACTGCAGTTCACATATTTAAGTAGATGAGGCTTGATATGAACTTCGTCGGTGCCGCAATGGCAGACAGCAATGCTTGATCTAGATCTTGTCAAGGCGTAGTATGTGCAGTTGCAAAACTCTGAGTGAAAAAAGGTTAAAGAACAAATGGAGAAGGGTGCAAAACCAAATCCTGATCTATAAGCTGCCAAGGCAGCATGCGACAAGGCAGCCAAGAATGTTGAAGAAGCAAAGCTTGCCATCACAACAAATAGAGCAAAGCCTTTTGAACTCTATGGAAATCTACTTTCAGATGAGATCTGGCTGCCATGGGAGAAGGTCATGAAGACCCGAGTGATTTGTGCTCCTTTGGAAGGCATTTAGGGGTCGTTCAGCATATGAAGACTCCCACCAAGACCTGGGACTCCTCCTGTAAATGCTTCTTGTTTCACCTTCAACAAGTGTATTGATTTGATGTGGGGGAAGCTATCAAGTATTACATAACAAATATATTGAAGAAGCCCGACCAGGTCTTGATACATAATTTTTTGTCCAAGTAGAACAGCTCAACAGCTATCTTGGGACACTTTCGTACTTGTATTACAGCCCAAAGGCTAATCAATCCGTGAAGAAGGTATTGCTCTTGGATGACAATCACCTCACAACTCATCTGTTTGATATGTGTCCAGCCAAGTGGCAGACCTAGTATGACTTGACAGAGAATACCATTCCCGTTGGTGCTAGGCTCTACTAGTAGCACTTGAAATCATTGAGAACAATGCAGAACTAGACACTAATGCACAGAACCCTGTCAAGACAAAAGGGGCTGAAGGGAAATGCAAGGTTGAGTCAACCAAATTCTATACCCCTAAGAAAGCCAAGAAAGCGAGCTGGACTGACAAGCACAGTATTCTATGCAAAAAGCATGGGGCAATATAGGAGCCACAACATGCACAACTGTTGTCGTTTTGACAAGGATGGTACTCCAATTAAAATGCATGGGGACACAAGAAAGCCACAGTTCAATGAAAGAAGATGTGAAGATGCAAACTTTGCTCAGATCTTTCGCACTGAGTTGAAGAGAGCACTTCACAGGCACTTGCACAAACCTAGAAACGTTATGCAAATGACTCGGTGACAATGACTCCAATTACAGTTCTTGAAGGGACGGGGCAGATAGCACTTAATGTTTACATACTCATAAGAAAGTTAGACTGAGTGACTCATTAGAAAAACACACTTACCTCAGATTGAGTAAAGCAATTACACATCAAAAATGAACTAAATGATAAAGTTGATCCCAATATAATGAATAGAAATAATTCAAAAAAGTCTCATACTAAGATGAAGAGTCCAAATTAATTTATTCCAATAATTCAAAGACAACAAAGTTAAAAATAAAAAAAATATAGAAAAAAATCGCTCCAACAAAGAAGATATAACTGAGAACACAAAAAGTGGCAACAATAACAACTTAATTTCAAAAAACCTCAAAAATAACAAAAAAGAAAATGTTGAAAAAACACCAAGGACTATCTTGGTGTTACAGCACTGAAAGTCATCTTGGAACAAGTGACTGAGAGTCAATCCTCCAGAGTGTACAAAATACCTCTGAGGAGTCGCTCCAGTAACAAAATAAAAGTCCTACTGGACTCAGGGTTTGACAGAGACTTTTCTTCCTACAAAAAGGAGAGTACAAACCCTCTCCATACCTGAGTATACAGGTGGCAAAGTGTTGGCATACCTCAAATGGGAGCTTCCAGACAAATAGAACGGCCAACATTAGGATAAAATTCTTTGATTACTCAACAAGCAAGGAGTATTTCATACAACCTGATGTCATGGATTACAAGAACCCAATGGGCAGACCAGGGTTTGATCTCATTCATGGTAGTAACACCATGAAAGAGTTAGGAATGGTCTTAGACTTTTGGACAAAAGAAATAACATTAGATGAAGTCTTACTGCCAATCAGAGACACCAAAAAACTAAACACAAAAGCTGAAATTGAGATTCTTAGGCCATAAACAAAAGCATCTGTCAAGACATGGCGAAATAACTTCAGAGCACACTAGATGCCACTAAACGCCTCACACATTTTAGATGCCAAATATGAAAAGACAGATCTCAGAGGAACAGTCAAGGAATGCAATCAGCTAAGTTCCCCAGATCAATCATCCTTGCTGGAGCTTCTGCAAGAATTTGAGAAGCTATTTGATTGAACACTAGGCGACTGGGATTGGGAGCCAATCTCCATAATTAAAGGAAGTAGCAAAACCATGGTTGGCCTTTTCTAATTCCCAAGAACTACTTTGAGACCATAAAAAAGGAAATCCAAAGACTGTGTGACTTGAGGGTACTGTAATGGCAAGCAGATTCCAAATGGGCTTCATCCACAGTCATAGTACCAAAAAAGGGAAAGACCGTATGGGTTGTCATCAATTTTAGGGAGGTCAATAAATGGCTTGTTAGAAAACCATTACTAATACCCAAAATCAGCACAGTTCTACAAGAACTAGAAGGATTTACACATGCCACAGTCCTTGATCTCAACATGGGCTACTACACCATTAGACTGGATCCAGATGTTTCCAAAATGTGCACCATTATCTTGCCATGGGGTAAGTATGCTTACTTTTGTCTACCAATGAGTGTTGCATGTTCTCCTGACATCTTCTAGGCTAAGATGTCTGAGGTAATGGCAACCCTTGATTTTGTGAGAACCTATGGATGATCTACTATGCATCTCCGAGGGTAGCCTGGATGACCACCTTGCCAAGTTGCAAATGGTCTTCATGAGGTTGCAGAAAGTGGGCTTAAAGACCAATGCACTCAAATCTTGCTTTTTTGTCATGGAAACAGAATACCTAAGATATAAACTATCCAGAGATGGCATCAGACCAATCCAAAAAAGGTGCAACCAATTCTTGCATTAGCACGGTCACAGAATGTTAAACAACTCTGTGGATTTCTGGGCATGGTCCAATACTACAGAGACATCTGGGTGAGCTGTAGTGAAATGCTGACTCCACTATCAAATTTAGTAGGTGAGTATAGGCACACCAAAGTCACAAAGGCTAATAGAACAAATAAGAAGCCATGACAATGAGGTGCTGTCCATGAACAAGCATTTGACAATGTAAATGCAAATATCACTCATGATGTTACCTTGGCATACCCTGATTACAGTCAAGGCTTTGAGATTTATACAGAAAGTTCCAAGTTCAAATTAGGGGCCTTCATAACTCAAAACAACAGGCCACTACCGTTTTTAAGCAGGAAATTAAGCCATGAACAACATAAACCTGGTGTGACCAAACAAGAACTACTGGCCATAGTGGAAAGATTAAAAGTGTTCAAAGGTATGCTTTAGGGACAACAAATCATGGTCTACAAAGACCACAAAAATCTAATGCAGGACGCTCTAGGTCTGGTCTCTGATCCAGTGTACCATGGGAGATTACTCTTAGAAGAATATGGCTCCACCATCATGTACATTAAAGGCATCCCCAGCATTGTCCTGGATGTCATGTCATGACTGGACTATGGACCCATCACATATGACAAGTCAACCTGGATGACTTTGCCCAATGCTGGTGTCACCACAATGCAGCACAGGACACTAGTGAATCCATGTAAATACACAAGAATCCATGAACCTTGTGTTTGCCAATTGAAATGAAGAGGACTCCATCTATCCACTCACAACCAGAGAGATGGCAGAAGCCCAACAAAAATGACAAAGACCTCAAAAAATGCTGAAAAGGAATGCTTTTCCACCCAGCTGGTCGAAAACACAATGGTACTCTGTAAAGATGGCAAAATGGCCATACCAAAAAGTCTACAACACTGTGCAGTAGCTTGGTTTCACCACTACCTGCAACACCCCAGGACGAAGATTCTTGAAGAAACTCTTTATATATTGATGTATTGGAAAGGTCTACGAATGACAGTCCAAACACCTGTCAAAAAGTGTCACAGTTGACAGTGAAGAAATGCAGAAAACTCAAATACCGGAAACTGCCTGCAAAGCTTGCAATCACCAACCCATGGGAGGCATTATGTGTGGACCTCAAAGGACCATACAACCTCAAAGGCAATAACAAGACAAAAATCAACTTTATCTGCATCACAATGATTGATCCAGCAATGAGCTGCTTTGAGATTGTTGAGTTGCCAATATCACAGCAAACCATGCTTGAAATTCCCATGGGTACAAAGGGGCAGAGGAGTTATGGCACACACATCCAATCAAGACAAACCTATTTTGACAAGATATCAGCAATATTAGGTAACATAATAAATAGGACCTGGTGTAGTCATTACCCACTTAGCCAACATGTTATCTATGACAACGGAAGTGAGTTCAAACTTCACTCTGCTACTATCTGTGACTCATATGGTCTGAAGTGTAAGCCAATTAGTGTCAGGAACCCACAAGCAAATGCAATACTTGAGCAAGTACATTAAACAATCATGGCGATGCTCCACACAGCTGAGCTAGACATGGTGGACACAGTCAGCGAGAGTGACATAGCTAACTTACTCACAAATGTGGCATGAGCAGTTTGCTCTACCTATCATGCAGCACCAAAAACCTCAGCAGGTGCTGCAATCTTTGGAAAGAACATGTTGTGTGATGTCCCATTTCTTGCAAACTAGACAATAATAGGGGAATACAGACAAAAATCAATGGACAAAAACACTGACAGGGAAGACTCTGCCCATGTTACCTGGGATTATCAACCTGGTGACAAAGTACTGCAGCAAAAAGATGGTATCCTCCACAAAACTGGAAGGCATTATGAAAGTGATCCTTGGATGATCACATCAATTCATACAACACGGGACAAAATCTGAATGATTAAACATTAGGAGGGTTACACCTTACTTCAAATAAATTAAGGATATTTGGTTAATTACATCCCATCTCTCCATACAAGACTTATGCTTTGTCATATGCACACCATATTTTTTCCTACCCCAGATTATATTTTTCCTCAGTGAGGTTTTCATTTATCATTTGCATTAACCCCTTATTGCTCCATTTGTGGAGGAGAGTGACATGAGCCAAGGATGTTCTCTGGAGATATTGCCCTTAATGTGCGCCTGGACAAAAGACACGTCCTCTTCATTTTATGTAACATGAAGGGAGTACACAATCACCAATTATTTGTTTCTGAGAAAACAATATAGAAAAATACATGCTTTGTCAGTATGTCTGTCAGAAACTTTATCCAAAGAGATAAACCTTCTTGGAAACCTACCAGTGAAATAAAATTTCACTCACAATTGAACTAATTGCAAGAAAGATCAAGTCTTGCAACTGTACCAGTCTGCTTCCAACATTCATGAGAGTTGGACACAACAGCAGCAAATTTCAATAAAAATCAATTATCATGTAAATTACATGATAAAAACATGAGGAATTGCATTCTGCAGTCCTCAGTTGTAATCATTTAGATAGCTTATAAGTTTAACTTCCATTCATCAGGAAACCATCCTTTTTACTCCACTTATCTACAACTATTCCATTCCTAAGATTCAGCTTAGGTCAATGATGAAAATGAAAACTTGTTGATACTGAAAGACACTTAACAATAAGGCAATACATTGTTGCTTCCAGAAGTAGAAAAACAACACCAATGAGTTCACACAAAAAGGAACAGGATGCTTTTGTTGTGTTTATATTAGATGTTATCAATGAAATATATTCTTTTACATACTTCCCCACTTTCAACTTGCAATGAAAGCAATTGATTATTTTGTTGCTACAATGAGCAATCAAAGTCATAATCATCATGCCTTAACAAAAAGTTCCCAAGCAATGAACTGACCTTCAGTATTGATGTCAAGTAAAAGGTAGAAGTACATTCATATTTATTCTGTTTGTGGACAAACACAAGATTCAAAATGGTTGCGTCTGAATGACTGATTTTTTTCGTTTTCATATTTCATGTGTTTAAGCATGAAGAGTAAAAAGTCTTTTTCATTCTGACTGAATAGACACATGAAGAGAGTCATCAGACGCAGGAGAGACCCCATTGGGTTTAATGGGTAACTAGGGTCTTATTGTGTTACTAGATACTTACCAAGTATTCATGGCGTTATGGGTAATTTTCTGGGCCAAAAACTTTTTGAACTAAGTGTAGAGACCTTAATACAATCTGCCAGTACTCCCTTTTCATGAGTGATTAATTTCTGAACAAGCATCACTGAGAATGGTTGTTTTTTTGATATGAGAAGCCTCCCATCCTTGTCCCACACATGGTTATACACATTTGTTTGGTTTTCTAAAAGAAATAAACAGTCAGACTGGCTTCTTTTCTACACTGATGTATGCATTTTCTGACTAGAAAAACCAATTACAATTGTTTAATGCAACAATTTGTTTTCAATCCTGGAAAGTGCTCAAGGCACACCCAGTAGAGCTGAGTTGCTTTCAGAATTGAAAAATCCAATCATGCTACATATTTATTAAAACTTTTGACAAACATCATACCAAGTTGAGTCTGACAGACATCTCTTGAACTGATGGTACCTTGCTCCTGATAAGGATAGGTGGTGGTCAATTTTATGATGAGAATTAAGCTTTCAGTCTACCTCATTTACCAGCACTCAAGCAAGTAATTGAATGATCACCATGCTTGGATAGACAACATACCAGCAGAACACATTTTCACTCAATACAACAATGTTTTACTGATAGAAAGAACCTTTATTGGCGTCTCAATTTTTTACTTTGCCAGTATAGGAATGCTATTGGTCTTGGTAGCTTCATGAATAAATGTAACCCCCTAGCAACACACCTGTGTAGATAAAGTCAGCACAGCATTTTCATTTGACAACTGCCATCTAGTACCTTACACAAGCTTCTTAATAACCTTGCCTTTGGGAACATACCAAAAATGCTTGTCCAGGTGTTCATGCTGAATTACTATACCTTCACAACACTCATGGAGCCCGGAAATGAATTGCTTGGACAAAAACTCTGTCCATATTTGACTAACATAAACATTTGACTGGGCAACAGTAATATTTTATTACCCAATGATTAGAAATGGTATTTATTAGTTAATGAAACAATGGAACTGATAAGCCTCATTTCTATCCCCATTCCACTCATCAATCATAGAAAAAACATCAGATAGACCTTGCTGTCATCACCATGGACCAAGGAATGTGATACTGGGTCATTACACTCACATGACCACTTTTATTTCACATACATCGGCTCTTGAGTCCTTGTCAAACACTAGCTCTGGCTGACATAAATACATCAAGGCTTTTGATTGATAAATCATCCAAAAAACTATTACAACCTACAATGACTATGCCACATATTTATATCTTCTTGATGACTGAAACAATGAGTATACAGCTTCCCAATGGGATTCTGTTGGATTTTGCCACATGCCACCCTGCACTGCCCTCCAGATGTTCAAATCTCTGACTTTTCAGTCAAGTTTTATTCTGAATGACATATTGCCTCATTATTGTCTATACAACATTTTTACTCCAAATGACCGATGGAGAACTCTTCTACAACAACAGCATGACTCATGTCAAAGGTGCTGCTTGATGTTGCTATATGATCTGCTGTGACTACAGGGTAAATAGATCTCTTCTCATGAATATTTTTCATTGCTTCTTTGCAACATGGCATAGATTGCAGAGGAAAGGAAGAAAACATAGCACCCTGTCAATCAGGATGGCAGAAAACACCTCTTTCACCAAGAAGTACAGAAGTCAATTGGATGACAAGGTCAAAAGACATCATATAGTTGTAAATCTCCATGACTCAATGCACGAGACATGTGTTGATAACCTCCAAAAAGACATCTTGTTCTAACCAAAAACGTGGTTGCCAAAAATGATTGCAAATGCAATGGAGGCATTTGTGTGCAAAGCAAATTACCCCTAAAAAGCAATGAATACCCCAGGCCACCACAATGCATGCCACAAACCAACCACAACCATGATGTTTCTTCTTTGGTTCTGCTATCTTACTTCTCATACTACTAGGCCAACTAGTAGGCACCTGCACACATGTGTGAACATCATTTAACTAATGATACACATGCAGTCCTGTGCAAGTAATTGTGACAGCATGATATAATGACCCACATCATATGTTAGCTGCAGATTTGAAAAATGCAAGCAGATACACGCCACTGTGATTAATAGATTGGTAGGTCACATCAAGCCTGCTTAGGAAGTTACTTCAGGATGACACATGTTCTGTGCACAATAAGTTCTGAAGAATAGTGGCATCCAACAAAAATTGGGAGGAGGAATGGATGGTCATTCAAAACTATTGGTTGCGACAACAAGAATGGTATTCTTATAATTATATCAGATTATAATAGATATAAACACAGAAAGTCTGTAGTATTGTTAAAATGTTTCCACCTACCCCATTGAAGACAATTCAGGACAAACAAGTTGTCCCCGAGGTCTTTTTGAGTTTTACCCTGTCTTGCTTTTCTCTTCCACCTTGTCATTTTGAGGGAAAAAGGCAGATTTCTTAGACCATTCTCAAATCATTCTATTCATGGCAGGGAGAGTCTTGCCATGAAGAGGAAATGTGCCCTACCCATGCACACAGCCATTTTGGTTTACTGGACAAAGTACACCTAGACTTATCCAAATGGGCCAATAACCTGTTCATCTAGGCACTGACTTGCAACCATAGATTCTGCCCACATAGGGATCAGTAGCATGAGTACTACCATAAAGAGCAGTGGGATAGACACACCACATGTCCTGAGATACTGTAAAGTGTGTCTATCACTCAGCTCTCTTGCAAATATTGAAGACCTCTATACAAAAAAATAATGATAAATACTACCAAACTTCTATCATTTTTTATGCCCCCTGTTGTGCGCACCAATTCATTGTGGTAGAAGGAGGCTTTCTACCATCCAGTCCACTCACCACCCCCCTTATGTCAACCCAACCATGACAAGCCGTTGGCTTCTGGTTTGGCGGCATTTGGTTTGGCGGCATTTGGTTTGGCGGCATTTGGTTTGGCAGCTTTGGGTTTGGCGGCTTCTGGTTTGGCAACTGACAGTTTGGCGGCTTCCGGTTTGGTGAATTCTGGATCAGTGGGTTTTCAATTTGTGCCGATTGATGGTTTCAGGTTTGGTGGTGGCTGGTTCCATGGTTTTGCCGCAGCTGGCTGTGCGGCATCAGGTTTTGCCATGGTGAGTTTGGTTGCAGCGGGTTTTGAGGCATTGTGTTTGGTGGCATCAAGTTTGGCAGTTGTCAGGATAAATCAGCATCAGGTACATAATACTGATGCTGCTGAAACCACCAGTGTCCAAGCCCCCAGAGCACAACACTGCCAAACTTGATGTAGGGAAAGCCTTGGGTTTGTCCGTCCATTTCCAGCAGATGCAACAATCAACCAATTCCAAGAATTGATTAACATAATTGAATTTTAACTATTCCCTCGTTTATCAGTTTCTTAAATTTAATATAAAACAGAATTAGTCTACAAACTCAAAACTTTTAACATGCTTGCTCATTCAGCCAACAGAACAAGTGGTGAGTTCATCCAGTGCTGTTTCTTGGCCGATGCAACAATCTGCCAAAGCCGCATGTGTTCCACACCAATAGCAATGTGGCAACCAAAACGGTGCTCAACACATGCTTGTACATTCATTGTCAGTTGCGACAATACCAACAATTGGAATGCCCCGTTCCGGTGATGGGAGCAAAGGAAACATCATTTTTGTTGTGTAGCAGGACAAGATAATGCTGTACAATATGTCATAGAATATGTAAGCCCACCAAGAAAAGCAAGGTGATGTGTAGTGACTGACACAGCAATCAACCATAACTTTTGAACTAAGAGGAACTACAGGGAGCCCAGCATATGGGCATGTTGGTCTATGAAAGGCAAATCTATTACCAGTGCATTTAGGCAAAAAGAGGGCTTTAAGGGCTCAAAAACAGAAATGTCTATAAAAATGGTGAGATTTTGCAAAGTGTGTCTATTGCTAGGGTGTGTCTATCGCACTGCTCTTTAGAGTAGGATAGTACTAAGTCTTCTTTAGACCTTCTTACATAAAGAAGACATATCATACTAGACCTGTGGCTACTTGGAGTGGTTCTTTACACTAACTAATTTTTCAGCTTGTGCACAAAATAATATCATCTGGTCTCTGAGTGCAGTTTATGTTGTATCTGATTTTAATATTTAAGAGTCATGCTCCCAGAAGTATGGCCCATTTCTCTGAAAGAGCTGTGATGTGAACTGCATGCTCCTGGTGATTTACCTCAGAGCAACATTAGAATATGTACATGATCAGCAGATCAATGAAGTCATTAATTATCTTTTATCATCACTTTCATTTGTCTCCTTTTAATCTACCAATTGATACCTAACTGCCTATTAGGTCAAGTAAGTAAAAAATCTTAAACTTTTGATGGTGTAATACACCCTCAAAATACACTATATAAAAAAGGTACATTAAGATACTATAAGGGGCCTATATTTCCAAAGATTTGGTTGTTTCTCCTCCAAATAACCTACAATTTAATAATGACACCAAAGCTTAATTCTCCATTGTCACAGAAACATGTCGATATGTGTTAGTCTTGATGATTCATTCTGGACTCCCAAATCCTCCAATGTTGCCAACAGACTTAACACTGCACCACATGTGGTGTCGCTTGAAAACATGATGTGATATGGAGTACCATATTCCTCTCTCATGGTGAATAGAGAAAAAATACTGGTAAGGTTAATGTACCATATCCTATCTCAAAGCTAATGAGGTAAAAATGGGCATTTTTGTTTTTTTGTGTTTAAATCTCATCCTTTGTTTGGTTTGTAAGCTCCACAATACGTATCTTTTCAGCATTTTGTGGTGACAACACAATATATGATGGTAGGCCATTCAAGCAAACATCTACCTGTTTCTTTTAACTCCATTGATGGCAACATAAAAACATGCATAAAATTTCAGACATGCAATTCACTATATACTTCTGGAAGGTGCAGAAGTTAGAATATTTGTGGCCCAAAAATTCAATAAATATACCATATTTTTTGCAATCCCAATTTTCTTCTCATGGTATGGTATCAGTGATTTTTTCTCCAATCATATGGACATACTTCATTACGTCACAATTTGATACCTTATACTCCCACTTGTATCATTCATTGACATCTACCTTATTCCTGCATTTTCCCTCAAGAGGCATACATTCATGTAGGTTCAATACTCACTCAGAGGCATTCATGAGCACTCAAGTGCATTTAAGTTTATTCAATACTCACTCAAACACATTCACTCTCACTCAGGAAGGGTTCAGTGCATCAATTATGTTCATTGCATTCAATACTACCCAAAGTGTTCATGAGCACTCAAGTATATTCAATCATGTTGATACTCACTCAAAGGAATTCATGCTCACTCAATTGCATGTAGAAATCAGTCCTAAAGTGCATTCAGTCGCATTCAGACTCACTCAAAGGCATTCATGCATACTCAATTGGATTCAGTGGTGGTCACACTCACTCAATGGCGTAAAATGCGTTCATGTGGACTGAAGCGCATTCAATGATGCTCCATTGCATTCAATCTCACTCAAAGCGTTCACATGCACTCATGCATAATCAGGGGCTGGTCACATTATGCATTCAGTCCGGTAAGGCAAATAAATACCCAATGGATATGTGTTGAAATATGCAAAGCATGTGAAGGACCCGTAGATGTGATCTTAATGTCCGTTTGATGTTCTTCGTCGTCCCGTTACTATACGGATTCACCAAAAGAAGAATGACATCAAACTTCAATACTGGAAGACGTTTTGGCGAGAATGAGATGATGACGAAAAATAAGTAGTATGGTTCTGGTTAATTAATGAGGCAAAGTATAACACAAGAAACATACTATTGAGCGATTCATGGTCCCCAATTTATAAACTACTTAACCGTCATCCTGGGCAAACTAAATCACAGCCGAAGTGTCAGAGTCAATTGAACTCCATTGAACAATTTTTTAACATATATAAAGAGTCCAATGAATGTCTCCTTTACACTAGGTCACGTCAAGCCCTCTATCCTTCCCCGCGTAGCCCAAACCACTTTAAAAGCCATTGTTCTTTGGACATTATAATTGTGAGGTAGGCCTAAACATGCAACTTTTTGTCACTTCCCCACCTCTACTTGGTAAGAAGTCACATTCTCTGTCATGGTTTTATTGAAACCTGTGTACCTCACAACAACGTCCATATACATTAGAGACTAGACCTTCGTTTTGGTTGAAATACTCTCCCTCCATTGGCAATGACGACACTAGAAATAAGTCTGGAGTATCCGCCTCCCCCCCGGACAAAGTTTTTCGCAGAACTCATGTACAGAAAGTCATCATCTGGGGTTGATCCATGTCGGACCTCCGCGTTTTTAAAACCACGAGACACAAAAAAAGAGATGACACGGTCTCTGTAGGAATAATCGATAGAATAGTCGCCATTCCGCAGATCCTGGTTGCGCGTCCAATGATACGGGTCGGCAAGTACCACGACCCTTGTCTTATTTCCTACCGCCTCCAATAATTCTTCTGCCACCGGCTCATAATATTCCTTCGGAAAAGCATACAAGGCGCCGTGCTCGTCCACAAAACAGTCCGTTTCATTTTCCCAGCAGTCGGGAATTCGCGCAATGGGACTGCCCGGCTCGGCTCCCTTGCATCGGGAACCACCCCACGATCCCAAGTCGTACATGCCGCACAGACCGTCTCCGATCCGCAGGTGTACTACCGTGGTATTCAAAGATGGCCTCTCTGCGTGTCCGTCGTGGATCGAGTTCCGTCGGTTGACAATGTATGCCAAAACAGCAATGTGATTTGCTTCCGTAGTGTACTTTAGATATTCGCATAGCACGCTGTCGGGCCATCGTTCGCACACCTTCATTCGGTTGCTTACGCCATTTTTATCGTACATTTTGACCCCGTCTCCGAGGCGGTAACCATTCCAATTCACGGGATTACGGATGGATGACTGTCCCGGTGCACTTTCCTGACTCGACAGCAGCAGATCCGAGGGCCGGGTGATGGTGACGTTCCCAAGAGAAAGGCCCGATGAGAGACGATACGATCTGAGATCGGCAAACATTTCAACCTGAAGATATGGATCGATGCCATGCAAAGTGACCATCGTGTACATATGAATGCGATTTTGATGAAAGGAGTTGTCGTGTAGGGAGAAAAGTTCGCTGTGGACGAGCGGGACGCCCGCACGTCTCGCCGCACATCCGATCGTAACATCGTTCCGACGATCGAAGCAATCCTCAAAGTGTGTCATCACTCGGATGGCCGCCCGTCGTTGCAGCAACATGCCGGCACCTCCCGAAATCCAGCAATCGCTTCTGTTCCACTTGGGGTGCATGAACATGTATCCATAGACGGCAGGGAGACCGGGATCGAGGCCATCGAGAAAGTCCCTCAACGCAAAGGTGTTGACGAAGGCGTCGTCTTCCACCGAGAGAATCCAGTCCGCGCGGGGTGCGCGGTGAATGCTTTCGTTGAGGGCGCGAAGGCTTCGCCATTGCGCGCCCTCGCGAGAGGGAGGGCGGGCCCTTTCGTCGGGAGAGATCCACGTCAGGTCCGTCGGGATTTCTGGTACGTGGCGGTCGACGGAGAAGAAGAGGTCCGATGCATGGAAGATGTGTTCGACCGAGGAGGCCCAGCCTTGCAGTTGGGCGATCATTCGGTCTTTATTGGCCGAACTCGACGTGACGGCGATGACGAGAGATGGGGCTTGACTTCTGGAAACGGACGATTTGGAGGGGAAATTCCGATGAAAGTCGGCAATTCCGAGGATTGGACAGTCTCGGTTTGCTTCCATCCATTTCCACCCCTCGATGGGGCGGACGCGATCTTCCGTTTCATCTACATTGGTATGCTGATAGTGGGAATGAAGGGGAACGAGCAAATGCTTGGTGATGGTGGCATTGAGCGCGAGCAACGACGCAAAAAGGATTATTAGGATGACTGTGCGGTAGTTAAATTTATGGGATGATGCTTTGGGACGATGGCGAGAGTCGCGTGGTTTCCCTCTCTTGGCGCTAGATGATGATGATGACTTTGATGTTTTGTGGTTGTACTTGATGTTCATGGTCTTCACTCTCTCCACAGAACATGCACGTAACATAATCACACACAGACACAAACAGAATACATTATGCAAATCCAAAAATTTTCCTACATAGGAATTAGAATCGACTCACCTTCCCCCAACCAAACACCACACCACCATGACAATTTTGGCAACCTACCATACGAATTTAAATTTCTCCCTTATGTAATGGTATGGTACAAAAATATCTTGAGACAAAACAAGAAATAAGACATTCACATTAATCACAACCACACCACTGTTGAACCATAGTCAGTTGTCATGCTGTGTGCAGAACATACTGAGCTATGTGCAGAACATTGCCTTGGAGTACAAGCCACTTTGCAAAAATCTATACTCACACTCCACATGCACATGTGTCAAACCAAACATCACTTTGACTTGATGACAGTGTGTTTGTTGTGGCGGAGAAACACTATTTCCCACATAGGTATGGTGCAATAATATTTTCAGAAAAAATGAGAAAGAAAACAGTCACACTACTTGCTACCCCACCACAGTTGAACCAATCTAAATTTGTGCAATTATATGTCGTCATGCTGCAAGCAAAGCTTTGCCATGGAGTACAAAACACTTTGCAAAAATCTATACACACAACCCATATGCACATGTGTCAAAACATTCATCCACTTTAACTTGACCTTAGTGTGTCTGTTGTAAAAAAGAAGGAAATTTTCTCAGGTAGATATGGTGCAATAATAACTTTAGACATAACGAGAAAGAAAACATTCACATTACTTACAACCCAAACACAGTTGAACCAATCAAGTTTACATGTCATTGTCAATGGTCGTGCTGTGTGGAAAAATTAGCCATGGAGTACAAACCACTTTGTAAAAATGTTTACCCAGATCTTATATGCAAATGTATCAGAAACATCCACTTTGACTTGACATGGTATATTTGTGATCGAAACAAAATTTCTCACGTAGATATGGCACAATAATATCTTTAGACACAGTGAAAAAGAAAACATTCACACTACTGACAACCCTAGCACAGTTGAACCATACACTTTTTCATGCTATTGTCAATTGTCATGCTGTGTTGGGAACATAGACATTGAGTACAAGCCACTATGTAAAAATATCTACCAACACCTCATGTATACATCTCTAAGCAATTATCCACTTTGACTTGACCTTAGTGTGTTTGTTGTGGAGGAGAAACACAATTTCTCAGATAGGTATGATACAAAAATATTGTTAGAAATAATGAGAAAGAAAACATTCACAATACACACAACCCCAACACAGTTGAACCAATCACTTTTACATGCCATTGTCAGTGGCCATGCTGTGTGGAGAACATTGCCAGGGAGTACACACCACTTTTTAAAAATCTATACCCACACCCCGTGTGCACTTGTTAAAACAAACATCTACATAGACTTGACAATAGAGTGTTTGTTTTGAAAACAAACACATTTTTTCATGTAGGTACGGAACAATATTATCTTTAGTTACAATGAGAAAGGAAGCATTCACACTAATCACAACCCAACCACAGTTGAACCCATCACTTTTACGTGCCTTTGTCAATGGTCATGCAACATGGAAAATTTTGCCATGGAGTACAATCCACCTGGTAAAAATCTATACCAATACCCCGTATGCACTTTGTCAAAACAAACATCCACTTTGACTTGACCATAGTGTGTCTGTTATGGAGGACAAACAAATTTCTCAGGTAGGTATGATACATGTTATCTGTAGACACAAGGAGAAACAAAACATTCCCACTACTCATAACCATACCACAGTTGAGCAAAAAACTTTAACGTATCATTGTCGATGGTCACTTGCTGTGTGAAGAACTTTGCGATAGAGTACAAACTGCTTTTTAAAAATCTATACCCGCACCCCTTATTAACTCGCATCAAATCAAATGTTCACTTTGACTTAACATGCTATATTTGTTATGGAGAAGAAACAAAATTTCTCAGGTAGGTTTGGTACAATAGTATATTTAGTCACAATGAGAGAGAAAACCTTCACATTATTTACAACCACAACACTGTTGAATGAATCACTGGTTTGGTCCATTTCAATGGTCATGCTGAGTGGAAATCATTCCCATGGAGTTAAGGTCACTTTGTAAAACCCTGTATCCACACCCCTTATGCACTTATGTCAAGAAACATCCACTTTGACTTGACCTGGTATATTTGTTATGGAGGAGAAATGAAATATCTCAAGTTGGTATGGTACACTAATATCTTTAGACACAATTAGAGAGAAAACATTCACATTACTCACAACCCCACCACAGTTGAGCCAATCACATTTTTGTGTCATTGCCAATGGTCATGCTAAGTGGAAATCATTCCAAGGAGTATCAGCCACTTTGTAAAACCATGTATCCACATCCCATATGCACGTGTCAAAGAGCATCCACTTTGAATTGACATGGTATATTTGTCATGGAGGAGAAACAAAATTTCTCAGGTAGTGACCTAAGCCAATTGTGGTGTAGGTTCTGGGAGGATAAAAACCAAACCAGCAGCACTTCTGGATAACAACTAGTAAAAAAATATGACAAGGTGGAAAGTGCTGTGGGGCTGTGTGG
>JALLPC010000028.1:0-34403 GCA_036940045.1 Stephanocyclus meneghinianus | reverse complement strand
CACTTGCCCAGTTCCTACCAAGATCAAGTTCTCGCGATGAATTTGTTGTCAACACAGCATTGCGAACTCGAACAGGATTGCATGCAGCAATAACAACTATGTTTTCTTCATAAATGTCGCCATTCAAGCTTCTATCAATGATTATTTCTTTCAAGAGACCTAGGACCGACGAAGTGTTGATTTCATCCAAAAATACAATAATCTTTACACCTAATGGGGAAAGCTTCCTTGCAGTTTGTCTTACTTCATCGATCTTCAGCTTGAGGTCGTCAGAAGTAAGAGAGCCATGTATGTTGATGTCAAAAAATGTTGGCTCCAAATACGATGCCGTGAACCAATTCAGCAACTCCTTGGTGCACTCTTTTTCAGTATGATCAACAAAGTTTGGAGGCATAGGAGAAAACAACGCATTTCTTTTTGCACAGGCTTTTACTAAGCAGTCTCTGACAAAGTTGTTTGCATCTGCAGCATTGTGCTGAGTTGATGGTTCAAGATAGGTGCGAATTTTGTCAGCAGGTCCCAAGTTGTCCTCCATTGCTACACATGGGTAACTGGTGCGCAACTCGTTAAGAAGAGACTCCAAAGCTCCCAGCGTTGATGCCGAGGCTAACCTATTTTGCTGAGAATTCAGAAGAATGCTATACATCTTTGCCAGTGCAGTCTTGGACACGCCAGTTTCGCCCTCCATCAGACAGGGAACCCCACACGAAACTCGTTCGTTGATGTTCAATAATTTGAGGCAGAAGTCAAGGGTCAAAACGAACCTGTTTTCATCAATACACTGCAAGCTCTTCCTACCACCTGGGTCTTCGTTCAGTGGAATAGATAGGGCTTGTGACAAAAACTGATCAAGCGTTTCACGCTGGCGCAGTTCAGAAGAGCTCGGGATACGAAAGCCAGGAAGGTTCAGCCTGCTGAGCCTCTCCCTCTGTTGACAATCTAATTTTTCAGGTGATGTGCAAATAATTCGAAATTGAGGGTTGTCTTTCTCCGTGAAGTCGTATATCAGTTGAGTGTGATTCGATGAAGTCCAGCTTCGATTTTGCTCCAGCTGTAGCATTTGTCGTGACTCTGACAACATGACTTCCATCAAACTGCTGCCCAACTTTTCTTGGTTCTCGTTGTAGTTGAAGTCTGTGTTTTGATCAAAAACCTTCACCCGTCGATAAAGAAAGTTCACCCAAAACGAAAAGAGGAGCTTGTTTGAAGGACAAATGAACTCTGGTCTATGATCATCTAGTTTCGAGCGACATTCTCCATCAGTCAAAATACCATCGAGTTCAAAAGTCTGCGAAACCGGGATTCTTGAAGCCAATTGACTGAAAGCTTCTTCGATTGCATGCATGTTAGCAGAAGTTGGGAGGAAAAAACCCTTGTTGAAGGGATTTTTGGTTTGATACTTATTACACAAATCTCCCATGTCTGCGTATATACCTTGGTCAAGATTAACGCCAATTAGGCCAATGTGAAGATTATTTGGTGAAGCCTGAAGCTGCTGCCTGAGGTATTCATTTGAGTCCCAAGATTGCCCATCAGTTATGCAGATGATCCAGGAGTCTCCGTCAGCACTACTGTTTCTACCTAAAGAAGTGACGGCATGACTCAGTGCTTTAAACATCTCCGTGCTGCCCCGTGGAAAATTTCTTGCTGCGAAAATAATGTTTCGCAGACGATTTCGTTGTCCAACATCTTCAACTCTTTGCAATTGAATTAATTCTTCAAAGTCATGATTGAACCTAATCAATCCAACGTACTGTGTAATGATAGTTCCAAAGCAATCGAAGGGAAGTGAGATGAGACTTCAGATAAGAAAAGATAAGCCAAATACAATGTGTTAACGTAGACTCACATCCATTTGTTGCACATGACTATCAAATATCGACAACATGCAATCAGTTGCAACCTCGAGAGCATTCCGCCCTCCAAGATCAACTTCCATGCTTTCAGAATAGTCAAGAACAAAAAAAAATCGCTTGATGCGGGGTGTCGGGTCGAACTTCCTGTCTATAGTACCATCGTCATAAGCCCTCAAGTACGTGCAGACCCTACGTGTGCGATCGTCAATAATGTAGTCCAAAGGTGGTTGAACTATATCACCACAACAAGTTAAGATAGGAACGTGGTACTTCAGCCAGACTTGACATGTTTCTTCATTTTCAGCCTTATCCAACTCAATAAAGAGCTGATACGAATGCATCCCACTGTGAAAGCATCTTCCAGTTATTGGATCATGAACAACACCCAGAAGAAGAAACGAATTAAAAAAGTTATTAACAGCGTACAACAGGTCTTTGTTTAAGGCTTCATCCGTAGCAGTAGTTATGGAAAATCCAATATGAATCGCCCTGTTTCGGGATGCCCTGTTTGTGAACTTGTTTCTTAAGGAGTTGACGGCTTTTGAAAGACAAAAATCTTGATGGATGTAAAACGAAGCTGTGTCACCGTCTAGTGTCTCCATCTCCTTTCGAATAAAGGTAGTCTTCCCTGAACCACTGGATCCGCCGACTACTGTAATTTTGTGTTTGTGCCTATTGCTAATTACATGATTTTGTAACCATGAGAGGCATGATTTGTCACTATTGAGTGTAGAATCATCCCATGAACGAGTTTCAACTCCAGGAGGGGCGTGGAGGATTGTGTCTTTGAACTGAATGCAATGTAAGTGCATATCATCTTTTGATCTTGAATGCTTTGCTAGAAAGTTGGCAATGATCTCTTGCTCTGGGGCATTTAATTCATGAACATAAAGGATTGTGAAGGATTGGTCTGGAAATGCAACAACCCGATCCAAAAATAACTTTATCTCATACGGTGTCTTAGTGCATGCCCCATCTAACACCTCAAAAGATGCTGGGCAGCGGTTCTGTGGGAAGAGTAATGTGAGGTAGGAACCAATGTTGTGAGTCTGGATAATTACTACGCTTCGTGCAATCAAATAGGACTCTTGGAGTACCTTGTAAATATGCTGCAACAGATTAAGCGTAGCAGCAAATGCCATTTCTGTGCAACAATTTATTCTGTGAATCATTATTTTCTTGTTGCATTTTGGCTCAACTGCGTGGAAGCATGAGAGATTCAACCTTTCAGAAAACTTTCCACAGTGGTCAATCAACTTTGACACATCTTCAAGCCAGCTGATTTCTTCGGCTGCAGGTGCAGTGACATAATCAACCATCAAATCCAAACATTCTGAATGTTGCGATAACTGAGGGCTCAACCTTGACATTGCCTCCAAAATCCTTTCGAAGTTCTTAGACTCCCTTATTTCCGCATCAGTACTGTTTACACTCCGCACCTTGCTCATGCACTGTGAAATGTAATACAGCTCATCCATATTAAGCAAGAGAGAATATCGATAGTTCAAATACAGTTGCTTGAGCCAGTCGTCGCATTGCTTTAGCATCTGTCTAGATTTGTCGAGCATTTTTCCAATATCAACTGGAGAATCATGTTTCTGAACGTCATATTCTAACTTTGCCGTGAAGAGTTCATCGCCTTGGCATGAAAACCCAACAGCAATCATTTTTTCTTGGATCTCTCTGATTTGACAAAGCTGCCTGTATAAATCAATGAATGATGAAGCAGTGATTGAGTCGTTGTTGTCATGATTTACAAATCCAAGATGCTGAACAAAAGCATATATTTGGTCCTGTTCCATTATTTCTTGCTGTTCATCGATTTGAGATGGCCGTGAATACTGTAGAACAATTATCCTCTTTGGCAATACAAACGCTCGAGATGACTCAGAATGAATTGTGAAAATACCTGACTTCTGTATCATCGCAAACTTGCCAAGAATTGCAGCCATGTCATCCATACCTTCTGTAAACCAATCCTAACAAGAGTTATGTCAACAATGTGAGGCAGGATTGAGCAAACACGTGGAAAGACTATATGTGAATGACACCCCACCTGAACCTTGCAGATGTTAGTCTGCACAAGACGCATCTCTTCGATTTTATGGATATCATCATGATATTTCAGAGTCTTCATCAAAGTCTCAATGCGCATGCAATCAAGGGCTCCTCCAACAGCTGAAATGACCCTAATTGTAGGCTCTAGACGATCCAACAACTCATTTTCAAATGTTTCTTGGTTACTGTTGAAAACATTGCTGACGTTGCCATACTCTTGGTAAAATGTTTTCAGACCCTCCTCGCCAAACCACATCCTCTCCCTGGCAAGCGTAAAAACTGAACCACAGAATTGTAAGGCGCTGAAGAATTTGATTGTGGGAAGACAACTTTCCAATCGGTCGACAAGATTTGACGAGTCGGAATCAGGCACCAATATTTCTGCAATTCTTGACCCCATCTCATAACAATTGTCAACATTTAGCTCAACTGCCTCTTCTCCGACTAACCGTTTGCAAATGTTATGAAGTTCCGAGAATGTGATATCGTGGGCTGTTAAATTAAACTTGAACGTTATGCAGCAGTTGACGAAGTCCTGAAGTGGTTCCGACAGCATAGCCACAGTCATGCAAGCAAAAAGCGTTGATATCGAAACACTCTCAGGATTTCGAAAGATTGGGGCTGATTTGATTACTTCAAGCTCGCTTTTTGCACAGTCATTCTCTTCAGCAATAACTCGTGCAGCATCAAAAATCATTGGAAAGGTCGCGCTTGGTGAAAGAAGCATCATAAGGTGGTCAAGAGTAGAAACGACCTTGGCCAGAAAATCTTCTAGCGCAATCTGGGCCCAAGCACCAAGTCTGTGTTGAAAGAGGACCGACTTGTTTGTAAGAAAATAAGCTGCAGCATGCAGCTCACGTCCATGTTTTCGAAGTAATGACTCAACCATTTGCTCACATTCGTAGAGACGGGCAAGAGAAATCGTGGGGTCTGTGCCACTGAAAAAGTTTGAGGTCAAGTAGAAGAGAGTGGAACCTCTGTTGGTACTGAGACGATAAGCTGCTATCATGTCGTTAATCGAGGTCCCATCCCTCGTGTAATGAAAAGTTAGCATTGAACGGATGGTGCCAACCTTATTCTTGATGATTGAAAGTTTTTCCTCTAACTCATGTTTGGTTGGGAATGCTTCATCGCCAATTTCTCTCAATGTCTCCCACTTTTCAATGGTCAATAAACTGAGTACTTTCCTCAGCTCCTTGGCACAGTAAGAGTCCCTATTGTACAGAGCGACCCAACTCGATACAATGGACTTGAGTGCCTGGGCATTTTGCCTTCCTTTAGCAGTTTCTCCTTGGGGGAGTCTGCGCAGAAGTGTGTATACTTGTCTAAGAGTAGTTCCATCAACAGTGAGCAAATCTTCCAGGCATGACGGGCTCCATGTGTACAGGCTGCTGAAAATTACACGTGATGCTATGTCGGTCGCCAATTGCAGATCCAAATCGGCAGCGCTGTTGCAGAATGAGACTGCATGCTCAATCTGTGAGCACTGAGTAGTAAGTTCTGCAATGAGCTCGCGTATTAAGCAAGCAAGCAATGTTGCATCAGAGTTCAATTCGATTTCGTTCTGAGCGATGGCATACAACTGAGTTGGTGAATGGCGAATTGAGGATGCAAGTCCGGTCTGGTCAATTGTGAGTTTCGCGATGCGAGGCGCCAGCTCTTCCCAACTTTTAACACTGCAACTGCCAGTGAATATATTGCGCTGATGGTTCGCGACTTGGAACACTGCAACTGCAAATTCAAAGTGATTTGATGACGATCGAGCGTTGAGGAAGAATGCTTTCTCCAAACTATCACTACAGGCTGCTTGGCTTTCGAAAAACTGCCGATTGCAGACAAAGAAATCATATATTTGACCGTACAATTCGATTAGACTTTTGGTTTCTTTGCGTGTATCGCCTGCTGAATTGCGCAGGAATGTCACTAGCGCATCCCAACCTTCCGCGTTGAAAAGAAGCCAACGAACCGGATCTTGCAGGAGGCAAGATACGTCATTTATAGCTGGCCGAGACTTTCCTTTTCTGTTCAAAGATTGAAAGAGAGAGTGCTGAAGTTCCAGTTTTACCGCATCATAATTTTTATGATGAACATCGACAGAAGAATAGACGGCCTTGAGAACTTCAAAAGAACCGACTGATTCAAAGCTTACGCGCATGATTACCGAACGTATTATATTATGTTTCGCAGACTCCTCAACTTCCAGCCGTCCAATCAAATCAATCATTATCAATTCTTTTGCTTGTCCAAACGCTTTTAGCCACTCTTCTCGCGTCAACCTATTGCGTTCATAGATCGTTTGAAGTTTTCTGAGTGCCTTTGGGAGGATGGGTATTGCAACACTTCCGTCGAAAATTTTACAAATTTCCGTCAGATCGCGGGCTATCGACGTTACTAGTAATGTGTTGTAGTTTACTGGTTCCATAAATTCCAGAATGGTCTCTTTGTGGCAGTCAATATATTTCAATGATGTGACCCGTTGAAGATCACACCATTCACCATGAAGTGTTTGACAGACATAGCTCCGAATCCAGATAGCATTCAGCACAAAGGTTGAATGATTCCCAATGTTTGATGATCGGTACGACATGCGATTTGTTAGAGAACGGACACAATGATCAATGACTGTTTGATCCTGTGGTCCGAGTGCTTTAGAGACTTTATCGTCGATGAAGAATGTACTCATGATGATAATCATGGCTTCATCAAGCTTCTGAGCTGCTTGGTGAAGCTTGAGTTCGTCTCCTAACAAGGCGACGCGAGCACAGTACAACAGGACCATCATGTCACCAACAAAGTTTTCCTTCTTGGTAGTCTCAAGGATTGTTTCAATCAGCGATTCTATCTCCAGCTTCTTCCTGTCTAGCGATTCCACTTCATTTTTGATTCTGTCTAGAATACTCACTGCATTTTCGTATGATTTTGACGGCAGTTCATAAGACCAAGACGTTCCTTTGCAGACAATGTCATTGAATTCTTGTTTTGATTTCGGAGTATAACAAAAATTTGACTTCACTGCATCGCTCCCCGCCTTCACTACATCGCTAAATTTTTTCACAGCATTGCTCCACATTCCCTTCGATTCTTGGGATTTCTCCTTAACTTCTTGATTTGGCCGCTGACTCTCTGGGAGGATCGCTGAAGGCGGATCGACCTTCCTCCTTGGTTGAAGAGATGATTTGTTGCTGAATTCGTCAGATGTTGTGTCTTCTGTCTCTCCATAAGAAATAGTTAATCCCAGGTCACTAGAGAATGACTTGAAACCTGCTCTCTCCAAGTTTTGAAGCTGATTGCTGTCGATATTTGCGAATACGGGTAGTGTAATGTCTATCAAGTCCGGGGTTTCCTTGCCACAAATAATCAATGCCATTGCTCCATGCTCCATGGCAAGCCGAACAACTTGGTTTGCTTCGCCTTGACGCAAGTTGTTAAACAGGCAAATCTTCCCGGAAAAGCTGTCATTCCCAGAATCAATCTTGTCATTTTTATCACGATAAATGAAGCGTGCGGTATGCATCATGATTCCAAATTTGAGGTTAGAAGTAACTTCCTCAGCAATGTTTGTAGGAACCAACATCTTGCTTTGCCACTCAAAAGGCTTAGCTTCTGTTGATATTTGCTGGGCCGTGAGTGTCACATTGATAGTTTTATAACTTCCACACAGCGGCACTACGGATACGCTCGATAGACTACTTCGCTTATCAATCAAGTCGAACTGCGCTTGAGACATCAAAATGATTGGAATAGTTACCATGACGTTTGGCTTGTGGGCGACAAACAGAGCTCGAGCTCCGACATTCGTAGCGAAGAGCAATGCGTCGTCAGCGGATCTCTCGTCAAATGATTGGTAGACAAAAATCTTGCCGTTGCCTTCGCTGCTCTCGGGGAAAGAATACTTGGAAGACCTTGTTTTTCCTTCAGATTTAAGAATAAAAGTCTCCCCAGAGATACGAAGTGATGATAGGCTCTTACGTCCGGGAGGCGCAATGGCAGTGGCTAGCCATCGTTTGATGACGGATCCATACTCAATCTCGACGCGAACCTGAATGTTGGATGAAAGCATTTCAATTATCTTTGAACTTCTCTACTGTGATGCACAAACGAAATGGAGCAGAGTCAATCAACGGAGTAACAATGAGTGAACTAGGTGGCATCTAATGTTGTAATGAAAAAATGACCAACCGTCGTAACATACCAGAAGTACGACGGGATGATGACGTGCTCCTTTTTGGTTTAGATGCTTTGACTGACGAGTAAAACTAGGCGTGAGTCAAAAAAGCAACAAGATGACAAGACAAACAGGTCCGTCGATAACCTTCGACGTAATGAGTTTATTTTTGGGTGCTTGCATTCAGAACCAAAAATTGTGATGGCACAAAATCTGATGGTATCACTGGTTATACAGCTTGTGTTCAGCGAAATTTTCAGGAAGAGTTTTGTGCGCGCGCAGTTTCATGCTGTCTGCGGTTTTCGTGTGAACATGCCATTTGTATTTATAGCTTCCTTGGTCATGTATATGTATTGCTCTTAAGACAAAGAAGTCAGATGAGAATCATTGTTGAGCACATCAAGTCCCAACATGTGCAAAGTTTAGGTTTCACTGAACAGTCATGGTTGAATTGCTGTTTTTTTTCTCTCCAGAAAAAAAGACTATTACATTCCCTTCTCGATCATTTCTTGTTTTCTGATAGAAATAGGACCAACTATTCACACTTTAGAAGTCAACATTATATGAATCCATCTGCGGCAACAATCGGACAATCACATGGCACGTCTTTGCACCCACATCACCTTTCCATTGGACCAACACCATTGGATCAACAAAAACCCTCTCTTCGAACCGGCACCACCTTCCTTTAGGATAAAGGTGCATACCATGCTCCTTTGAAGAAGTTTCGGCACCATCGTAAAGAATGACGACATATTCGTTCCACATCGTAAAAGCGCTTCCGTACATATTATTGTTTTGTCCTCCATCTCTTCGGGCGAAAGATTATAGTAAATGGTATAATGATCATATCCATCAACGTGTTTAACTGACAGAGATATTATTCGTTGATGGATTAGGATTGTGATAAAAATGTGATGAGAGGGAAAGTAATCAGGACTGCTAGTAGAGAATTGAATATTTAGCTTAAAAAAGATGTGTTGAACTTCAGATGCAATTCTCACCCATAAACGTCTAAACCCTACAACTTCTTCCTCTTGTCATCCCTTCACGACACACATGTGTGACAATACTTGTGAATTCAGAGACATGAGTGGGTAATTAATTGGTGCGTAGATGCCTTCTATTGGCCTTTCTGTTGTTCTGTATTTCATCATTCGATCTCTTGTTAAGGACATCACTCAAGTGAGACATCTTTTGTTCCTTCTTCTCCTTCTTGTCCACCGTGTCATTCTTTTCTCCATCACCTCCCGGCTGCTGTTGCATTTTGGCCTCCAACTTTTGTTCCTTCTTCTCCTTCTTTGTCAATTCCACAATTTCTCCTCCATCGTCTGCTCCAGGACTATAATCAGAGTACATAAATTCCAGAAACTCGTCGTGATACTTCCCCGCAAATGCCTGATGGACCAAATCATTCATCACACTCTTCTCAGGGAGAGAAGATTTGGCAAATATAGCATTTCCTTCACACTGCACCATTCTTCGCATGTCGGAACCAAACTGTTGAAAGGATCTGTTGCAATCCAGCTCGAAGTGGAGGGGGGCGTTACCATCCTTCCATCCTTCAATGTTGGTGAGGAGATAAGAGAGAAGGTAGGTCGATATGGCATTGGACATTTGTCGTGGACGATAGTACTTAAGATTATAGGGAGAATCAGGAGAGAGTAGTGGTATATAGAATGGGTCGAGAGATATTTTGTATTGCTCCTGAGGAGATACCTCGGAACTTTGAGGTTGAATGCCTTCAAAAGCATTGGTGTCTTGAGTGTTTTCATTGCTGGATGTTCCACCACCGCTGATGAGTGGATGAAAATATTCAGCCCAACTTAAATCGTCCCCCTTTTCTTCGAGGGAAGCACTCAATAGTTCTGGTTCGGTAATGCTAAAGATCTGCGCCATGGTGCAATCTTCATCCACACATGGACCATTCTCCTTCGGAACTTGCAATGACAACGCTTGAGGATTGTCAGCAGTGCTGAATATTTGAGCATCCGTGCAATCCTCTCCTGTCGTGGCGTCGCAAGGTCGGAACGCTTGGGAATTGAGCTGCATTCCGCTACCTACTATATCACCTGTGGCATTTGGATCAATGAGGTCTTGATTTCCAAAAGAACATTGATTCCCCTCGAGACCTAGAATGGACCCATCTTGACATAACCTGACATGACAAAAACTCCATTTGGGGATCGCCTTGTGGCTTCTTTTATCCATGCAAGCCATGGCCTTCGTCCCACCGTCCAGACGTTGGAGTCGGGCCACATTGTCATCTTGCTGAGTCAAAGTAGTTGTGCTACCGCCCGGAAAAGAGAGCGATATGGAACCGTCGGCACCGCACGAGATTCCATCGCCGTAGACATCATAGGCACGAAAGTCGTAGCATTCCTCCTGTGATTGTTGTTGCTGTTGTTGGTCGGCGGCTGGTATACACATGGTACTATTAAAGTATTCATAGTCGTCAAATTGGACGGCAGATCCCGCTTGTGCAAGCGTGGCGCTACCATCATCATTCTCGACAGGGTCTCCTCCCGACATGACGACATTGCCGCTCGAATCACGAAGATCCCAGGATAAATCTTCTGAATATCCGTCAGTGTTGACGGTGATTCGAAAGAGCGAAGAGACGATGTTTCCGCAGCTCCGCTCGATCAAACGACACCGACTCCCCTTCAAATTCGAAACAGTGATGATCGGTTGCTTGTCGCTGTCATTGGTGTTGACACTACAAATTCTTAGGCCGCAGTATTCGAATCCGAATTGACTGGCGCATTTGTTAAATTTTCCATCCTCGTTGGAAACGATACAGGAAACTGCATCGTGAGATGCAATGAGTTGATCGTTGTAGTGAAGGGTGAAACTGCCGGGTGTTCCACCTGGATAAAAGAGAGATAAGATTGATGACACCAAAAGTAAGGCGTTGGATAAGGCATGACGTGACGATACTTGTTTCATCACAAAACGACAAGAACGAACTCACCTGATCCGCTGTGAGGAGCAGTCAGCCCATCCCCGAATTCATCATGCAATTCAAAATCCCAACACTGAATTCCATCGCCGCCGACATCAAGACAAGCCTTCGACTCCACCACGGCATCGTCCGTTGGAACCGATCCGGACTGAATCACCGTCGAAGACGTCGTAGTGAATCTCCAGCTGTTGTCGTCCATCGAATGGGCGTCTGTGGTGAGTGTCAATCGGAGCTCGGCTTGATCGGCATCGCAGGATGACGATGATGACGAAAGGAAGGGAGAATCCTCGTTCGCGTTGGCGAAGGATGATGATTCCAATGCTGTTCGGACGGTGTTAGCATGGACCTGATCGAGTGGTATCGAGGACGATGCGACGACGAGGATCGATGATGCTGAGCAGACGACTTGAAGAGTTGTGGTCAGGAGGGAGCGTGGCCGACGCAGGGATCGATGGGATCGGTCTTTGATTATTGGGGATTGAGATGTTGAGTGATCCATTGTTTTATTCGCTTGGTGTTGTGCTCTTGCTTGCTGTGGCCGCCGAAAGCGTGCAAGCTCGAGGTTTTATTGAGTGCTCTATATTTCGAATTAAACAACAGTTTGGTGATCGTTTAAGGAAAATAAAATGACTGAAAGGTGAAGTGGGAGTTGAAATATTGGCAGAAGCTGTTCTGATCATGTCACTGAAGTTTGAGATCATACAAATTAATAGTGTTTCAGGGCTGTTGTAGAAGAGCAAAAGCTGGCTGCAGTCAGTTCTCGCTTGAGACTTTCTTCCTCTCGGTAATTGCTGTGTCAGCTTTTTCAAACCCTTTTAGCTGCATCAAGCTCTTTTAAAAAGGCTTTCGGTAGATAGAAAAGTGAGAATTTCCCCCTCCGGCTACTCCTCCTCCTCCGGCTCCTATGTAGTGAGTTTTTTCACTTGATGAATACACATTCATATTAATTAAGAGTATTTTCAGGTATGAAACAGCAAATACCTAGAAATTACCTTGTAACATATCCCCATCCTTTTCTTACGGTGCAATAATTGCACCATAACTAGCTTTCTCCATCTTAATCCTTATAGTGCAATTATTGCACCATAAGGAGGACGATTCCTACGTCCCTCGCGTAGAAATATAAAAAGTCTCATTTGCCATCAAAAGGTAATTTCATTTTGGCATCATTATTTGGCTAAAAATACTTAGGCCTCATTTTTGGTCTCTTAACACGAGAATGCTAGGCATAAGTAATACCTTAGAGAAGTTGTGCCAGAAAAAAACACGTAAAAAATTGGAACAGTTGGACACAGACAGCTAGATGCCACACCACATCGCCATCTCTGGCATAACCACCCATGTCTTCCATGACAAACACACTATTCCTGTCACTATTTCCTCCCTTTCTCGGCTCCCTGATGGACTTTTTCAACGAAACATGCATCATTCTCTTCCTCTCTTCAGCGCGCATCTAGCGACATTTGAACTCAGCAGTAAGTCCATTTGGATCCGGAGTTATACCATTTTCCCCGCCACACTCGTCACATCCGTGCTGATACTCTTCATGTCCCTGGACATAGACAACAAAGCCATCCTTTAGACATCAAAGCCATCCTTTCATTTTCTTGATTATGGAAGAAAGAGTTCTTTCATTGCCTCAAAAAACAAGACTCATTAAGAGTCTTCCATCTGCAATAAGGAGCTGTGTTGAAGATGGTGGATGGCAAATTGTCATGCCCAGAAATACCTCTTCATGTACTATTATGACAGAAGAAGAATTTGTCAACAAGTATGCAAGAAATGGATTTTGTCAAACAAACAAAGAGATTGAATCTAATATGAGCTCACATTTAAATAGGTTTGGACTGGATCATGATGATCCCAACACTTTCATGTCACTGCTGAATCCTGAAGTAGCTGAGAAACTCAGAGAGCACCTTTCTGAACAACTTGTTAAGGATGGCAAGCAACCTGTTAGAACGATTGCAGAATTGTACGAAGTCATAGCTACTTTCCTAATTCGAAGTCGGTTCCGCCTCTCTACTCCAGTTGCATATAAACAGTTTCTCCTTCCTCTTGAAAAGTCAGAAAATATTACACTGACATCACAATCAAGATTTGTCGACATCATTCCTCGCATTCGTGGCTATGATGTTTCAGGTAGAAGTGGTGACGATACACTTGAGGATACATGGATGCAAGACAAAAATCGATTGAGAAATCTTGAAGAGTTGGAAGAGAAAATGTTTGCACCTTCAATCAAACTTATTATGAACAAGAGAAGCGGTGAATTGGTATTAGATGATGAGCTAATAGGCTCTCGTTCTAATGATGTAGAGTGCAAGACTTTGAGCTATCGCAAAGCTGGGAAAGAGGGGCCTGTTGTTGATGCCATTGCAGATTCTCATTTAGGATGCATTCTTGGGATGCGTTTACGTGTGAAGGGTGAAACTGAACTCTCTAACATAATGAGTTTGGTTAACCGCTTTCCAACACTTCTCTCCTCAAACCACAACGTCTCTATCAAGTTTGACAGGGGATATGGCAAAATGAAGATGCTTCACACAGTGGGACTTAAAGGATACAGGATGACCACTGTTGCAAGCACAGTAGGGTCAAATCATCCATTCATTACTTCAAAAGAGGCCAACGATTACATTGAAAAGATGGAATCAAAGAGAGATAAGGACAAGAATTTGAAATTGGGAATGTTCAAGAATTTTGTGTTGGATGGTTCACCAACGGCAGGAGCTCAAGTGACTTATGCGAAGAAGGACATTGATCTGCGCGAGAGTGATGGGGCAACATGTACTGTATATGCTTTTGCAATTCGTGATGTGTTTGATAAGAAAGAGGCAGTGAAAGATATCCGCTTCTTCAACACTGGCGGATCAATCAATGACCACACAGCAAATCTCTGGATAGCTATTCGCAAAACTGATATTGGAATAAATGGAAATCATCTCTTCTCAGAAAGAATGACATCCCCTGCACGTAAAATGGCTGAAGACATTCTAAGTAATAGTTGTGGACCATTGACAGTAGGACAGCGCACCGGTGATTGGTTTCTATTACGTCGCTTTCATTTTACAGGTATGACATTCTCTTTCATTTACTCCAACAATAAAAATCATCCTCCCTTATTTCTTAACATGTGTTGTAACCTATCACAGGAACTCTTGGAGCGACTGTGGATGAAGCATCTGTTTCCACAGATGAACTGAAAATGCAGCAGTTCATGGCATGTGCAAAGTCATGGTTTGGGAGACATAGATCGACAGAATATATGCAGCAAGGGTCACGTAATGAAACATTTATTGCTCAACGATTGGCACAACAACCTTGGGTTAGCAGCGTATTCAATGTTGGTATGCTACAGTCCAAACTTGGAGCTGAATGGATAGCAGTATCACCAGATGCCATTATTTTGGCGGATTTGCCTCATGAATCTGATGAGAATGAAAAGCAGGTTCTCTTTGTAGAGATGAAAACTAGGCAAACAGGAAAGACTATATCTGGAGCAAACGAAGCGGTGCAGAATTATGGTCAGCTTGTATTTTGCAAGTATGATGATGATATCTTTAAAGGCTGCGTCCCAGCTTCAAATAGGAAACAGTTGTTGCATCAGGCGATGGTTACAAATCTGAAGTATGGGCTGTTTGTCACTGCAGTAGCTTTTGATAATGAGTCGGAAGTGATCCAGTATGTAGTGGTTGAATTCAGCCATGATCTTAGAGAGGATCACTACATGTTGCTCAAAACAGTGGGTGAACCGCTTGTTGGTTGGCTATACGACAAGGAGTTATTATCCCGTGGATATTTGAAAAAAGGAGACTGCCCAACATGGATGTCAGATGAAGATATTAATGATTGCATCAGCCATTTCCCTATGTGGTCAGCATTATACAATCGAGTAGTGTTGTCCGGAAGGAATGATGACACCAGTACAGCAAATAATGAAACGGATCCTGATGTACACATGTTTCACCCTATGAATCCAATCAGTGTATTCAAGCACTACCAGCAATTTGAATACAACAGATCAAAGTGGGGATTGGATAAGAACACCGAAATGTCGGATCATGTGTTCATGTTGGGACTCAAGGTTTCTTTTGAAGCTCATTATATTTTACGGATGATTTGTGGGGTGGTGGTAAATACTTGGCGAGTAGCTCAGGCAAGAAGAATCGTTCAGTTCCTTAAAGAAAATAATGAAGATAATGCCAGAACGGATCCAACTGTTGCACAAATGAGGAGGCAATGCGAGAATTTGACTTTAAATGATTTTGTTCTGCAACTTGGCATTGAAACATTGAAATTCTTGCAATCATCTCGGTTCCGTCAGTACAACCCCCTGGCCCAGAATCCATTTGTGAATGTTTCAGCGGAAGATCAACTGACAGAAGATTTCAAAAAGTTTAAGGAGGAGCACCCTTGGCCAGTGAAAAGACGCAAATTGGAAGTATTCTCAGAACACCCAACCTTAACAAGACTACGCAAATTTTCCAGTTCATCATATCAACACATGAAAGTAAACATCAATGACGTTGATCCAACAAAGAATAGGAAGAAATGCGCTCTCTGTGCAAAAGGGAATATGAAGTACCGCCAGACAAGTTTCATGTGTAATCTATGTGAAGTTCCACTTTGTGCTCGTCAATATGGGAAGCGAAAAAACAATGAGTCATGCTTCCAGCTGTGGCATAATTCAGAAAACTTGATGGATGTACATAAACAAGCTCATGACAGCATCATTCGAGCTAAGGCATCAGATGATGACAAGTTGGGAGACGACAATGATGAGTCATCAACTTATTCAGTTGATGACAGTGACATACAGCAAGTTCCAGCATTGCCTAGGATTGAAGGGAACATAGATTCTCAGGAGGTTCCTGAATTGCCTATGATTGAAGGGGACATAGTGACTCAGCAGGCTTCTGAACTGACTAGGATTGAAGGAGTATGATAACAGTAGAGACAGGATAGTTATTGTGAAATGAAGTATTGAAGGGCTGTGAGATAAATGTGATAGTTGTTATGTTATATGTGTTTATCAGGAAGAGGGTAATTGAAATATCAACAGAATTTTTTGTTATAAAATTAAATTCCAAAATGTGTGCTTTCTCAGCATTGTATGAAGGAATTGGTTCAAAACAAACGGTGCAATATTTGCACCGTAAGAAAAATCAAGATTTTGACCAATGTGTGCGGTGCAAATATTGCACCGTAGCTGGGGGTGGGGATATATGTTAACACGATTCAAGCCTGATTGGTTTAGGAGGGTTTATTGCAAGTTGTGATTTGTTAGTGACTCGTCCACAAAATGACTAACAAATATGCGACTAATTTGCTTTGCGCGGACTCCAGACCACGGTGTCGCCGTCGGTGCAGTGTTCTTCATACAAGGCTTCTCTTAGACCACCTGACCTCATCCTACCCCCTACCCCCTCCTCCCACCCTTCCCACCCCTCCCATATCCTCGCGGCCTCCACGACTGGGAAGCCTAACCACCCAAAAAAAATGCAAGACGGCGGCAGTGCGGACGACACGCCGATGACAGACGCGGCTGCCTCCGGCAACACTGTCACTGGAAGCGACCCCCCCGCCTGGGTGGATGCGGTAGCTGCGGCTTCGAAGCGAGAAGCCTCCGCCGTGGATAGTGCCACTGTAAAGCGCAAAGCCATTCAAACTATTATGCGCGACACTACGTTGACGGATTTAGAAAAACGTCTCAGAATACAACGTTTGATGGACGGGTCTTCCACGACGAACGCGAACAGTGACGCACGAGACGGCAGATCGGGGAATGTTGGCGGGATCGGTTTGCTCTCGACAGGGCTGGAAAGTGTTGCTGCAAACGGAACAGTGGGGATTTCGTCAGCGACAGGAGGGGAAAACGGGGAAGTGATGTCATGTGTGCATTATCAAAGAAAAAACAATATAGTTTCACCTTGCTGTAATAAAGTATTCGGTTGTAGAGTGTGTCATGATGAGATGAGCGCGGCTTGTGGGCCGATGGATAGATTCGCTATCAAAGAGATTGTTTGCAAGGAGTGCAACACTCGTCAGTCGAGCTCGTGAGTCAAGGTTATGGACAATTGCGATTCGTTGGTGTTTCTTTTCATTATTGAAATACTCATTTCCATTTGTCTTCTTTGTTTTAAAAGAACCAATGCTTGTTTTTCTTGCGGCATAGCATTTGCTGAGTGGCATTGTCCCAAGTGTAATCTATGGATGGATCTTAGCAAGCGCCCATTTCACTGTGACAAATGTGGAATCTGTCGAGTAGGAGGGCAAGACAATTTCCGCCATTGCGAACAGTGTTGCATGTGCATATCTGTAGCAGTCTACGAGACACATAATTGCATCAAAGACAAGTACAAGAGTGAGGCACTTCCAACTTTCATTCGTTTGTTCGTTGTTTCAGCGTTGACACTTTTATCCGTATGTGTCTCTCCATTCCGTGCTAGGCAATTGTCCAGTGTGCCGTGAGGACATGTTTTCGTCTCGACAAAGCCCGCAAGATTTGCCATGTGGGCATGCTATTCATGTGAGTTTCATTTTTATATTCGCTTTATTGCTGGTGCTGGAATTCATTTTCTCATTGTTAATGTAGGCGCATTGTTTCAGAAACTTAGCGGGATTTGACTATCGTTGCCCTATCTGCAAGAAGACGATAATGAGCAGAACGTCCATGGCGGCAGCGTGGCAGGCTCGTGCAAGAGATATTGAGATGCAACCGATGCCCGAAGACCTGGCACGTGTTGTTAACATCATGTGCAACGATTGTGAAAAGAAAAGTGTTAACTGCAGTTGGCACTTTTTGGGTGTACAGTGTCCTGAATGTCGCAGTTTTAATACTGTTGTGGAGCAAATTGTGACCACTCGTTCATCAACCGCCTAGAGATTTTGATTGATTTTTGAGCTGTTCGTTCAATGGTTCGGTCTTAGTTTTGACGATTTTTAACAAGATGGGTAAAGTGTCATAGAAAGGTAATTCGCTATCACGAATTAGACATCATCTGCTCTTGCAGACTGTAATCTAATAAATTGTCATGGCAGAGCTACCACTATATTGTCGAAAGGTGGTGTGACTGGGTTGATTTGTGTTCAGAAACTAAGGGATCCAATTCCACTTCACAAATTTTCCAGTCACCCTTACCAGAAAAGGCGGGAACAAGATGATATTGCTGAAGATCAGGTGGCAATTGAAAAGTTTCGTCCAATGCAAGTGATGATGCAACTACCCTGCCATTAACAAGCCACCGAGCGCCTTTATTCTCACACCGAATTACTGTTCCCCTACTGGTGGAAAATCCTTCAATTCTGGTGAATTTGCCTTCATAAAGCAATCCTCCACGACAACAATCAAGACCAAAGCTGTATTTCTCTTCTCCCACCCCCTTATGATCTCCTGGACGGAGTTTACGCACGAAATGTCCAGATCGAACCCAACCAATTTGCGCCCTCTCTACTTGTCCAAGAATTACACTGAATGATGTGATCGGGCGATTGTGTCCCTTTGTCCCCAATGTAAATGTCGCCCACTCACTTGAAGACACACCCAAGTTGGGATGACCAGATATTTCAGCGGTTGTGGGCTCTCCACGACATATTTCCATGACTGTAGGATAGATGCCCGGCGTCATTCCGAAGTATTCTACCATGCGAACGAAGTTCCTTCTCTGCGTTTCATTTTCGAATTCATCAGGAGATGTGACGGGTGGACCTAGCGGCGTCTCAGAATTTCGAGCCCTCAGGTAGTCTATCATGGGCTGAAATAGATGGATCGGTTGATCAATAAAGAAATTGCCATTTTTGTCCTTTTCAAGTGTGTCGTCCCATCTTCCCGAGAAACGAGAGGCCAGCATACTTCCCTCTACGCTCGTTAAGGTACGACGGAGCACGGTAGTTATAGTTCCTCCTACATTGAGCTCAAGAACATCGCTGTTAGGTAGTTGCGCGTTCATGTGTCCGGTTTCTTTTTCAAATGCTGCCACTTTTCTCTCGAGCTCTTGTTCTCGCTCTTCGAGTGCCTTTTGACGCTTCTTAAGGAGTTGCGGGAGTGCTTCCAACGTGTCTTCGAGGGAAGCTTCTAACGCACGGAAACATCATATGAAAAATAAAAAATATTGGCTAATACAACCGAATTCATACACCGCAATTGAACTAGCAAAAACCGGCCGAATCAACTCACCGTCGTCCTTGTGAGATGACTGAGATCCTGACTCGTTCGGTTCAGCAGCACGCTTCATGATCAATGTGAGGGTTGATAATGTCGTAAGGTTAGAAAAGGCTTGAAGAAACGCGATGTGCTCCACATGTAGTCCACATGTACTATGCTTGTACTACGGTACAAGATTGTACCAGTTTAACAGCAGTACTGTCGCGTTACATGGAGTCACGTACACTAAGGGCATCTCTTAATACGCAGATAACAGGAATAAAAACGTGTTTTTCCACTTATTTTTTGCATTTGGCATCTCTTGACAATGCGGAATAGGTGACGTCACAAGAAAACTATGACTCGTGTGACTTGTCAGTCTTATCTACAAATTGATAACTGGAATAGATGAGGTTAACAGGAATAGCTGCATGTTTTTTTCATGTTGAAAAATAAACGCTATTCCGGGAATAGATATAAGATGCTCAAAAATAAGTGTTATATGACTATCGCTCGTGACGTCGCAGAAAGTTCGCTAAAAAAAGTAAAAATAACAGGAATAGTGACATCACATATTCCTGTTATGCACCTATGTAATAAGAGATGCCCTTATCGTATGATGTAACGTAGTACAAAGATAACATTTTTTGCAATTTCGGATGCGTCGCGTAAAAATCGAGCCTTACGGTTGACAGATCGTAGACACTTGTAGTGTTCGTATCCATCTATGTCAATACGGACCTTATGGCATTATGACATCACGTAGCAAAGTTGCCACCTCACTTTCCCCAATAATTCTTTGCTCAGCACCACATTCAATATTATCAACTAAACAAGCCATCCACCAACACGTCAAACAACCCCAGTCATTACCAGCTATTACCAGTCACATCACCATGCCCTTGCAACCTGCCACTCCCGCCCTTCCAACAACAGGGGCTGATCCACCTAAAATGCCTGATCTTATTTTGAGGAATATTCGGGGCAAAGCAGTGTTTGCGGCTTTAAATGAAGTGTTTGCTACTAAAGTAATGAACAATGGCAGGAAACGAATCGAAATGGCAAAGCACTTCTGGGGAGATGAGGAGTACAATACAGGTATCTGTGTGAGAAAGTTATTGAATGGGAGAGAAGCATTTGCAACCTTGTTTGACCTGGTTCCAATGCCGACAGGTTATGATCTCTATCTTAGGGACCATTTTGCTGGAGGACATGGGCGTTGGGCTGTTGGGAAACTTTTCAATGAAGAACTTCTGGTCGCAGCGCACTCAAAAAAAACGAGTCAGCTTGCGTGACTGGCAGAATTCTTTATGACAATCCAAGCAATGTTATTCTGTGCAATTGTAAGAAAGCAATGTCTCTCGTCTTGAAGTTAGTTCCCAAAATTATCATGTTAGGTGATGATGGATTTATTGTGGGGCATGCTTCCGGCGAAGAAGAAGATGACTTCCTTTGGAACATTAACGGCAGTATGTACATGATGTTGAAGAAGGCACCTCCTGATAGGGATAATACGTTGGGAGTTAAAAATCTGGACGGAGATGATGCATCTGTCAATCATCCAGAAAACCTAACTACATCAGAGATTGGTGAAGCGGTGCATGGAGATGAACCTGAGGGAGAAGAAGCAAAAGAATTACTTCATTGACATTAAATAAGACGTTGAAGCAAGCTTAAAAGACTGCAATTAATGAAGATTTAAGGACAACCCTGTGAGGATGATTTGAACAAACTTGAACACTAACACTATCCAAAATTGCCACTAGTATCCCCATAACAAATGGAGGAGGCATGCATGGCCACATTGGAATGATTTCTGATGATATTGAGTACACCACATTCTCACATGGAGGAGCCTAATTCTTACATCCAAACAATGCAGGTGCATATCCAACCGTAGTCGACAATGATGCAGTTATTCATGAATGTCGGATGGCAGAACAGAAAGCAGAACTAGCCAAATTCAAAACATGCCTTGGTGTCAAAAATACAACTTGTAAGCTGATTAAAAACGTAATTGACGAGGAGTGGTTAGAAGCTCTCAAAGACAAAATACTGGGATTCTCAAATGTATCACCTTTACAAATGCTCACTCACCTCCAAAGTGCCATCTGAACACTTGATTATATGGATGAGCCACAACTCTTAGCCAAACTCATGAAACCTTGGGATGTAACAGAAAACCCTGCAACCAAATTTGCATGTGATGACAGGCTTGAGAAGTAATTAATCAAGATCAGCTATGCAGATCAGCAAAAACATGTTTTGCATTCACACTGAGTACAATCGAAGCAACAGGTGAATATGATCCACTCATTTGAGAATGGGAGGCAAAACCAACAATAACAGACAGACCATTGAAAAACTTTGGACCATTCTTCATCAATCAATAATCACAGCATACCAAGCATAATCAGTCAACGGCAGTATTGGTCGGTCACGATCTCATCAATGCCACCATAGAAGCACAGCCACCAAAGCTGCCTGGGCGATTGTCAAGGTGGCAAATGTGCTACAAACAGCACAAGACAAACAAATGAGAAAATGATGCAAAAGTTTCAGACAATGATGCAGACAATGACACAGAACAAGGCAACTGAGCCCAACATGACTACACCATTGGCCTTGCATCATAACACAGAAACATCTGCCCACACTGCAAAATGTGTCATAGCAAGTCCAACAAATGTTGGGAACTCAGAGCCAACAAAGCCAGCCAACTCGCAAATTGAAAGCCTGCCACTCAACGCATTGCTGAATGTGAGCAAGGTGGGAAGAAGGTCACATTGAAACCTGAATACATGTGGAGCATGATATAACTGAGCAGTGGCAGTCATGGAATGTTGAAATCAATAAAATAATCAAAGGTTTCCCTTACCTTGTTGCCACTGATATCATTGCTCCACCTAAGTGTACACCCACCACACAAGAGGTCATTGATTCTGTATTTGGGCTCATGCCCATGCTCCTTGCCAAGGCCTGTCAACAATGGGCATGATACTTAACACGGCAAAAGGAGCACCAAGCCCACCAAGCCACAGAGTCATGAGCAATCTTCACTGCAATGTTAGACTCAGGTGCAACAAGCAATTTCATTCCATCAGGAGCAGGATTCAAACTTTCTAGTCCTTCCAACAAAGCAGTCACAGTTGTCAACGGTCTAGTCATATTCACAATACAGGCAGTCAAGCTTCCCTTACGCCAATTACACAAGAAAGCCTGAAAGGCACATGTCATGCCTGCACTGTCATAACAAGCATTAATGAGTGTGAAAGTTTTGGCAGATAATGGTTAGTCGACAATATTTCAGGCTTAAGAAGGAGGTGCCACAGTCCATGATGCCATGAATTCCTGACTTACTATCAATTCTCCTACTGTGATCCAATGGTGACAAGGAATGGATGGCCTTTGGATGGTCCCGCTAGCCCACGACCTCACACCATCACCCAGCCTTGATATTGCTGAGTCTGCTATTAATGTATATGAGTTACCTTCAACAAAAGAGATTGTGAGATTCTTGCATGCATCACTCGGATTTCCAACAAAAGCCATGTTACTCACAGCAGCATGCAATGACAATCTCATCACATTTCCCAGCTTCACACCAACTAACATCAAACCGATTCTTCTTGGAGTCAGATGACATTCAGAAAGGCCACATGAAACAGAAACGATAAGGCATGAAATTGAGAAAAGTTGAAGACATAGATGTGATCCTGGCATTTAAGCCTGAACCAGGGACCAAACATAAAAATGTCTACTAACACATTTTTGACACAACCAAAAATGCCATGTGTTCCAACCAAATAGGCCAATTTCCTATCACATCCAGTCAAGGCAACAAGTATTTAATGAAATCCGTGGAGTTGAATGGGATCAGACCGATGTAGAACCAATCAAGTCATGTACCACAAGAGACCTCATGAAGCTTACCATACTATCTTTAACCGCTTGAAAGACACAATGGCCCTATGCCCTAAATTGCAAATTTTGGACAATGAAACACCCAACGATTTCAAGCAAGCCATCTGCAAAAATGGTTGCCGAGTCGAACATACAGCGGCAGACATGCACAGACAAAATGCAGCAGTACGTGCAGTCCAGACATACAAAGTCACTTCAAGTCAGTGCTAGCAGGCGTGTCAGATGATTTTCCAATTCACCAATGGGATGAGCTAATCCCACAGACAACACTCACATTAATTTTGCGATGGCAATTGAATGTGGCACCAAATGTCTCAGCATATGCATATCATCATGGCAATTTTGATCACAACAGAATGCCAATTTCACCAATGGGGTGTGCAGTACGATTTCACATCAACCCGAGTCAACGCAAGACATGGGGCGAGCATTCAAGTGATGCTTGGTATCTGCAGACATCCCCAGAGCATATCAGAAGCCACATTGTTTTTGTCAAGGCCTCACAATGGACAAGAATCACAGACAACGTATTTTTCAAACACAAATATATCACACAACCTACCATCACTCTGGTAGACGCTATTGTCAAAGCATATCAAGACTTAGCACAAGCAATCCAAGGCATCAGCAATTCACAAGGGGCTGCACGTTTTGAAGCCCTTGCAAGTTTTGAAGCACATGCAGCCTCGGTTTGAGCAAGTCATAAAAAACACATCAACATAGGCCCAAGGGTGGAACCTACGTTTGTGCCAGCTCCAAGGGTGGAGGTGAGGCACCCAACTCTGGTGCAAGGACCAGACAGGATGATTGTTGTGTCTCCACAGAAACAGATTTTTCAGACAAATCCAGCCCCAATTCCAGCTGCATCGTCCATTTCCAGACCTGAATCTATTGCGGACCACATAGAGGCCACGAGAGAAGCAGCAATTGTTCCAACACTAGAGAGCATCACCAAACAAGTAGCCCACCATCAACACAAAGCTGCAATGCCTGTCCTTGACTACAAAACAGGGAGTTGTCCCTCGGAATTTATTGCAACACTCAAAGTAGAAAACTGACTGGAATCTGTCAGCTGCAAATGAGTTCAGATGACTAGCACAGGATATCAAAGGAAGGGTAAAACCGACAAACACAAAATTTTTTTTATCCACAAACATAAAGTCCCACGACTCAGAATGAAGGATGTCACTTACATTCAATTTGTATGCCAAGTGCAATCTGAGAAGAAAGACCCCAACAGGACACGGGCAATGATGGGGGGAAACCTGATTAACTACCCCAGCAATGTAGGCACGCCTACCACAAATCTCTTCTGATCAAAATTTTCCTCAATAGTGTAATCTCCATGCCAAGGACTTGATTCTCCAATGGAGATATCTCAAACTTTTACCTGATGACCCCAGTGAAGCACCAGGAGTTTGCCAAAATAAAAATCACTGACATACCCAAATAAGTCATTGAAGAATATAAGAATGAGATAAGGTAACACCCAATGGTTGGATGTACATTCTGCAAAAGGAATGTGCAGCCCACTGCAAGCAGGGTCACTAGGGCATGATTTGTTAGAAGAATGACTCAATAAAGAAGGTTACACACAAAGCATGATTGTACCTGGACTCTGACAATACAAGACTAGAAAAAATACAATTCATGCTTGCGGTCAATGACTTTGGAATAAATAATGGAAAGGTGCACCTGTCCATGAAGCCTTACCTTGACAAAGCCCTCCACCAAATTGACAATGTTACACCCAGCAAGCCCCAAAATTTGACATACCCACATGTTCCCACAAAGATTGGAGCAAAGGAACGATTTTCAGAATACAACGCATCCCCCGCTGTTGGTGAAAAAGACAAGAAGCACGTACAGACAGTCGATGGAATTTTTTGTGGTAGGCACAAGCAGTGAATGGAACAATGCAAGTGCCTCTAAGTACACTCATTCTGCAACAATCCAAACCCATGACAGAAACAATGAAGCATGTCAAACAATTTCTGGACTACGCCACAACCCAAGGGCGGGCTGTTCTCACTTTCCCCGAAAGTGACATGGGGCTGGTGACACACAGCAACGCCCGCTACCTTAATGAAGAAGATGCAAGAAGCAGAGCAGGTAGACATCACTATCTCTCGGAAAACGTCAAATTCCCTGCAAACAACAGCATAATTCACAACGTTGCTGAGATCATACAAGCAGTGATGTCCTCTGCTGCTGAAGCCAAACTTGGTGCCCTATACATCAACGCATGCAAGGCAGTCAAATTAGAACAAATTCTTCAAGATATGGGGCACCCACAGTGCAAGCAGGCAATTCAACTGCAGAGGGAATCATCAACAGCAGGGTGCAACCTAAATGTACCAAGGCAATGGATATGTAATTCCATTGGCTACGTGATTGTGGAGTCAATCAAAAACAATTCAGATTTTTTGGAGACCAGGGACAATGAACTCTGCGGATTGTTAGACAAAGCACCATCCAGGTGCACATCACCGCAACATGAGAAATGAGTTCTTAACCCCATTCAAGGTGTTGACAGATTTATGTGAGAAGCGTGCCAACACCAAAACTACATCAAGCACATTGGCCCAATAAGAAACATCATGGTATGATGGCCGTATGTAGTTGGCAATGCACACTCCCCTGCAAGGGTGTGTTAGAGTACATACGTATCTAGGGATACAATAGAGCATACATCGCTGATCATCCGAATTCAAATTATGAATTCACACTTTTCCCTGAGGTTTATGCAAAGATCTTTGAAGCAGCAATTACGAGAAGATTAGAAATGTGCCTTGTTAATTACTTACAAACTACTTATGCAATCATCTCTATTGCCACTGTCTAGCTGTTTTGTTGAGGTGTTCTGTATCTCAACATTTAGATTGTAGGCGTTGTTTTTGTTGTGAAGTGATTGAAAATAAAATGTTAAGCATAAAGAAGAAGGCATGACAAGAATTACAATAATCTCAAGTAGAGTGTGAAGAACTGAGCAACTCTTGACTGTCACCATCCCTGTACTGAAAAGTTAAGAACATACATTCTTGGAACATTTCTCTAGAGCTACAAACATATCAGAGATCTTAAGAGAACAATGTTGATGAAATTTGACAGTTCAAGAACTGAATCAATTGAATACATCTCATGTGATTATAAAGCAACTTGTCCTTCTTCTGAACATCGATCACTCAAATTTCAGAATGAACTCTCACTTACTTTGTCCAACACCCTACTAATTAAGTGATTCGTGTGCATGACTCTTACACACACCACCAGTAAGATCAGAATGAAATGAGTGGGGAATAAAACATAATGCCTCGTGGACCTCATCTTTCTAAGGGAATTACGAAATTGGTGGGCAATTGTTTTCACAACTCCTCTCACACTCTTGCCCTTTTAGAACAGTGTAATCAGTACCATTATCCTCAAGGCTAATCCAAGACAGGCACCTGCAAAGAGAGTTCCTAAAAGCTCTTCAGAGTGTCGTGACATAATTTATTATGAGACTAGCTTTAGTGGAATCAAATGGCATATATGATGAAAAGATTATCCGAGGAGTGGAGGTGGGGATTTTCTAGACATTCTGGTACATGACCTAGTGGCAAAAATATGTTGTATCTCTTTGGATCAGGATCCTTTCTGCTTCAAGGGCCGAAGAGTCCGACACTCGGTGTATTACCCATTATTTTTATGTGATGATAAAATGTCAGATTCTTGTCCACATAAGGAAGATAATTCAAGAGAAATAATATGACTTCTTTTCTATCAGCAGGCAGCAAATCCAACAAAGAACGTGGAATAGGAATTGCCGAGGCTCGACAGAAAAACAACCCTAACAAGATAGTTCCATAATATCATACATGACTTCCTTCATCGTTCCAATTCTTGATCATTGATCATTTGATTCAAAGCTTTATGTTTCACCATGAACGACCTTTCAAACTCTCGAAATGAGGCAATCATTTTCTGAATCTCGTTCTCTGTCTGTTTCTCGTCCTTCTCGATAGAAGCATTCAATTCCGCAATACGTTTTTGAAATGTCTCAATACGTGCAATATCATCAAGTCGGTTTTTCTCAACAAGTCTCAGCGTGCTCTCTACTGATTCTAATTCGACGTTGATGGCTTCTAGTCGTTTTGTCGCCATTGTTTTAGAGACAAGGGCTTGCATTTCTGTAACAGACGAAAGACCAGATAAGTAATAGTCAAAGACGAGAGGGAATTCCACTAATCATCAGATGCACGCACCAAGTGCTCGGATCTCAGCCTCTTTTTCTTCGTTGACCGCCCTCTTCCTCTCCAAACTCTTTTCTAATTGTACAACCTTGTCTCTCATGTCCTCTGCATCCTTAACCACAACTTCATACTCCTGAATGACTTCGTCAAAATCCTCAAACACTTTCATTGCAGCCTGAATACATTCTTCTCCATTGGCGATGTTCTCCAAATTTCTCCCTATTGCATTCCTCTCGTTCTCTATCTCTCCAATGCGCGTATTTATCGTAATCAAATTTCCCGCTGCTTTCTTTAGATCAGCCTTGATGCGATCGGGAGAATGAACCACCGCTTTCTTCAGTTGATGTTCGTTCGTTTGCATTTCACGCAGAGCAATGGAAAGGTCAGCAAGTTGGCCTTTCAGTGTGTTGGCAGATGCTTGGAGGAGATGGTTTTCTTGTCGGATGGAGGATTGGATTTTGCTTTGTTGAGCTATTTTGGCCTCCATCTATGTGAGTTAATGGGATATTTTCAAGATGAAATGTTGACAAATGATTTGTTAAAAAAGAAGAAGCAATCGAGCAAGAACAAGGTAGCCAAGATCTGCGCACCTCTCGAAATTCTACCTCGGCATCCTCCCTCGCGATCAACTTAGCGCGATGAATTTCCGTGATTTTGTGCAAAGAGTTTTGTAAGATCGCGCGTTCTTCGGCCGCTTCTTCAAGTTCTGCTACCATAACAGAGCGCTAACCCGACGAAAATTCGACAGTTCAAGCGTATATGAGATCACCAAAACGTGTCCGATAAAAACCAATCAACTGCCCTTCATTATGAACAATTGTTGCTCGAATTTCAGGGCTAACTCTCTCTCACCTTCTCCAACTCTGTATCCAGAATCTGAATCTTATCCTCCTTATACTTCAAAAAATTAATACAGGCGCTCAACTGTCTCCTGAACCTCTTCCCAGTCGGAGCTGTCAAATCACGGAATCCAAAATCTTTAACACCGCAAATTTTCATGAGTTTTTGGAAAAGGCAAAAGAATTTCGTTTCCGAAAGCGCATCGGCGTACAGTTGGGGATAGGCTGAGATCGAGGTGGGGCCGCTGTTGGTGGTGGCAGAGAAGTGAGCGCGGATTCGAGGGGGGAGGCATGAGAGTTGGGCGGGGGTGAGGCCCCAGCAGATGCACAGCTGGGAGTGAGGGGCAAGTTAAGTCACGTAGCAGTCAGTATTCAGCACGAAAAAATTGAGCACAAGAATAAAGTTAAACCATGCATACATGTAAACACATACTAACTGACGAAACACCTCCTTCACTCTCCCAGGGTATTTGCACGGCTCCTCGAGTTCAGTGACTGTCAACGGAATTCCGCACTCCGCCATGACTGAAATTATCACCTCCTTCTTCAAGACTGGGTAGGCTGGGGTTTCTAATGACATCACGGAGACGACTAGAAGCAAGTTCGTCTGAAAAAGCACTGGATTTTTCGGAAAAGTGTGTAAGGTGAGATCGTCCAGCACTCTTAACGGAGGCAGCTTCCGAAATTATGACTGGTTCTTACTGTTTACAAGATATGACATGTTGCCATGATATTCTTGGCTCAATTGGTCGAGAGGCTGCGTAGGCACGCACATACATGAAATGTTTCGTCATCGTCCGAATGAGGAAATAGTTCGATACAATGATGCCAACTTTCTGTTTCGCTCTTTTGATGTGTATGGACTTTTCACAAGTTGCCATCAATGAGTTTGTGGTTTGATACACTGGTCGCGATTTCTCTGCATGACCTATTCCAAGTACCATATGGTATTGTATTGCCTATGGTACTATCTCGTTTCATCACCTTCTCAGCTTCTTCAAACATAAAAAATGAGGGGTTCCCAAAATTCCATAATTTACACGAAGTTGAGGGGAAAAGCCTAAACAGCAAAAGTAGAGCATTACCGCCATATTATGATTTAGAATGATTCTATGACGATTTACCTATGTAAATAAAGTAAATATTATATTTTATTTCGAGTTTCGGTGAATCGATTTATAGGTCATACAAGTCACATAATAAAAAATATCTAAAGATACTACCTATGTTTTCGAACATGATATAGGAATAGTACGTTATAGATACACATCGCAAGAAAGGTCTAGCAAGCACCTAGTTGTATTCTACTTCTGGTTGTTTTACGAAGAGAAAAATATTTCACCAACTAAAAATAATATGCTTGACACAATTCAAGCACACAACAGTCAACAAGCACTAAGATTCAAAAAGCACTACCACTACAACCATTACATCATGTACACCATACCCAAAACATCTAGATGTTGAAAAACCCCAGTGAGCCCACCTGTCACCAGGAGTAAAAAACCATCCTAACACAACTAAATACCTCCATGAAAGACACCCTTGCAATAGCACCTCTCACAGAAATGAAAAGACCATCACAACAATCAAACTACACCAACTCTGCAAGAACATGTCCAAATATGTCTCCAAATTGATCATTTTCAGCCTCTGGATTCAGCAATTCCCCCTGCCTACTGATGACAATTTTAGTCAGCAATCACTTTTTTGCTATCTATGTGTCCTTCTGGCATGCCATTGCATTGATGATGTAGCTGATATGAAAATACGGATAATACAAGGAGATACTCTGAAATTATCCTAGATGAGCTGCAGTTGCATCAATTATGTAACTGATAATGAAAACTTTTAGTATGCAAGAAAACACTCTGAAATTATCCTAGATGAGTTGACCAAGGTGAAAGACTGATGGTACCTGTGATATTTAATCTCAACATTGACCTAATATATTACATGGTAAAACTGTTAGAAGGGGGTTTAGCAACCAAGCAACTTAATACTAGTAAGTCCGTAGAATTGTTATCTTGGACAAATGTGTCAAAGGATGATTTGTTGAAAAAGAATTAGTAAGCAGAAAGCTGACAGTGAACCAGTCAACCCTGATTCACCCCAGTCATGGATGCAAAAATGAGATGGACAATCAAAGAAAGATGTACAGCAGAGTGCAATCAAAGTCCACCACAGTTTGTAGAGATATGTCAAAATAAATGAGATACCATGCGGTATTAAATTCATAGCATAACAAGGTTTGAGTACACTATGATCAATAAACAATCAACAATCAACAATATTCATTGAAACATTGCTCAAAATACCTTATTGGGGCTCCACGGTAGTCCTTCAACTATATGGGCATGACAATAGCCGCTTGAACAAGAACAAGAAAGTAACTATTTGAGATGGTTGGATGGAGAAAAATGTCATCTATGAATGTAAAATAATGCTGAAAAAATTTGACTCAAACTAATAGCAGCAAAACAAGACTGGCAAAATATTCTAAATTTTTTTGAAGACTGCAGTTACTCCAATCAAAAATGCAAGAGACTCCATGAACTGTTTGTACCACTTTCCCTCTCTGTGCATATCTGCATTAAGCAGGAGGATGTTGGGAAGATAACTACTTTCACTTTAAGATGTTCCATGTGTTGTCTTGACTTTCTATGTAACAACTTGAAAAGCAAATGATGTTGTGGTTCTTATGTTATGTACTACCATAATTTCACAGTGGAATTCATTTGTTCAAGATATCATAACATTTTACATGTTGTATTTATGGTACGCGTATGTGTACCTTACAAGCACTTTGCATGCAATTTCATTTGAAACACACATCTGTACTGAATATATAGAACACATGTGTACCATAGCCCAAATTGGGAGTTCAAAATTGTGACATCAACAGAACTATGGTTCACATGGACCCCTTTGGTCATTTCCTACCAAGCCAGTGTTACAAAAACATTATAATTAGTTAAGACACCATACTAGAGTGTGTATTGACTGGGGGGGCATGAGGGGGCTTTGGGGGATGCTAGCAAGTTTAAGGGCCATTGCATTGTACACATAAAAATAAAAACATTTTATTTTGTGTGCCTGAAAATGATATGGTACCATAACGGGGTTTTTTTTCAGGTTATTTTTTATGATTGCTCGGGGCAAGGAAATAGAACACAGGGCATACGCAGGGCTGAAAAGCGGATTGTGATGTGTCATAGAACGAATCTATGATATTGAAGAAATCTACCAAGACTGCATGATATCTACAGGCAATGGATTTTTTGAGATTCGGATAAATCATTGATAGTTTCTATGATGGCTTGCTAAAAAATGTGACGTCAACTATGATATTGACAATGGGTTTTACAGAATTTTGGCCAAAAGGCAGGAATTTTGTAAAAGGACGATTTTCAGGAATTACATCATTTTGCAAAATTTCTGCCTTCTAGTGTAGGAATACATACTATTTTTACAGAGTTGAAAAGGGTCCTCCTATCACAAAATTGCAGCCGTTTGGCTTAGATTCTGCAAAAGGCTTTAAATAAAAATTTCGTCCTCCTGCAAATCAGCCCTGCATTGGTATTAAAATCACACAATTTATCACTTGCACCCTTTTCCCCTCAGGCTGTGGGTTTGTAAGTTCCTATCTCTAATTTTTTTGAAGAGATTCAGTCCCTTGAGAGAGAGGAAGGTCAATTTCTTGGTTTTGTATGCCACTAATTCCCTAAATTAATGGTTATGAGCTCAAAAATTTTAGGGATAAGAGATAGGACCAAAAACTTTGATCCCTCTGATCTCGAGATAGGGCACATTTTTCCTATCGTCCTATCTTACATCCCTAATGCCTCCCCCTACATCTCCCACGGGTTGCTCACTGTAGGTGTGGATGCTGTTTGTCCGTCCCTGTTGCCCCTCACTGGTGCCCATTGCTGTCATCCGTCGCTGTCACCTGTCGCTGTCATCAGTTGTTGTCGTTGTTGCCACCGCCTGTCACTTCCAGTTTGCCATGGTTGTCGCTGACGCTGTCACTGATGCTACAATTATCCCCCCTTAACCATCATAAGAGTGACAACAATCAACCAATATATGTATTTGTGGCTCTTGATTATAAACTTGACTAAAAAAGCACTTTTTTGAGTTTCTGCCAGTTGATTTATTTGTTCATTGCAACATAGATAATTAGTTGAAGAATTAAATTAATTAATATATGTTAATGGAACCATGTTTTGGTGGCATTTGGTTTGACAGCAATTGGTTTTGCTAACTGATTTTATTTGCTTGCTTTGCAAAAGAGGACCTTGCAATCGTTTTTTGCGATGTGCATGGTTTATTGTTGAGTGCCTTGGCAGCATGCAGCACTCTGGAAACAAAAATAGGGATAAGTTCAACTTGTGGAGGGAAGGAGCGTACAAAATCCATTGATGTTTTTGCAGATTCCCTAACAGACAGGACTCATGTTTCTAAGTCCCACATTATAGGGCAGGATAGAACATTACAAACCCTCAGCCTCAACTGCAAAAGCTCGTAACTCGTAACATAATGTAAACAAAAAATAATTAATACCATACCAGCCAATGGAGTATCAATGAATCCATATTATTTGTTGGCAAATTTGCCGAAATTTATTGCCAAATTTCATTCACGAACTTGTCAGCAAATTTGGCTTTTTTGTGTGTCCATGCAGCCCAAATTTGCTGATATTGTGATTGGGCATCGTTCTCTACTTGAAGTTGGATTTCCATTTCCTCAAAGAAATTACCAGCAGCCAATCCAAGCATTTTTGCAGCTTGCATGTTATTTGAAATTGGATAACCCGATCTAAAGGTGCCTTAAAAATGGAGTGTGTATCCTAAGCAAAAAATATAATAATTATGCTGGAAGAGGGGTTAGTTCACAGTTGTAAAACAACAACACTGCAAGTCAATCTTCCTATGGTTGAGAAAGAAGACAAACCCATTCCTTGAGCTTCAGCTCAATTTGTCACCAGCATGGTCGCTATCTATGAACATTCGTAGAGTCACACCCTTACCAAGGAGCTTGAGGGCATTGGGGGGAATAGCCTCAGTTGCCCTGGAATAAAATTCCCAGCAATCACATTCCACAAAGTTGGATTTCCCCACATCAGGCTTCATCGGGTCAAAGACGAGCCTTAAATTACTCTTCAACTTCAGGAAGGAGAACACATGTAGTGTTGCCTCCAAGTGTCCCTCACGTGGCATCGCGGAGTATGAGGACAGCATGGAAACCTCGGTGCAGATGTCAATCTGCCTGAGCTTGCACATCCATCGCAGAATGCCTATCATCTGCATGTAGAACTTGGCTACATCCGGTTCCTAGGTTGCAAGTTACTGTCAAGTTACTGAGTAATTACTGCTTACTCAGTAAGTTACTGTCACTCGGGCAGTAATGGTGGTTACTGACCCCTTCAATATTACTGTATTTTGGAAAGTAACTAGATGAGAGTATGTAAATGTAGATTCAGTNTAAGTTACTGTCACTCGGGCAGTAATGGTGGTTACTGACCCCTTCGATATTACTGTATTTTGGAAAGTAACTAGATGAGAGTATGTAAATGTAGATTCAGTAACATTCCAATTTAGCACAGTAATCACTTGATTTAGATGCAGTAATTATACAGACCGATTGCACCTAAAAATACAGATCAACCATGGCAACAAGCCAGTCACAAACCCAATTCACAATATCTCAGTGAATATTGCTTGTTTTTTGTTCGCAGATGAGTGCTGTCATTCTTTTCACTGCCTGCACATATTGATATGCTCCGATCTGAAAGGGACAAAAAATCACTGAGTGCTCCCTCCCAAAGATCACAGGCTTGGACAGCAGGACACAATTAAAGTTTTTGTGCATGAGCTAATTTATTTAAATTTTACAGAAAGAAAGCAATTGCTAATTACTAAACAAATTATGTAATTGTTAAAATGTACATAAGAATAGTTAATTGCTATTTTTGGTGGATTGTTGCATCTGCTGAGACATGGCATTGGACAAAGCCGTAGCTATCCCCCCAGTTCCTCCCATTCAAGGCAACAACTAACTTTCAGTGGCTGCATCAAATAACACCACCCAAACAATATAACCCACTTGCTTCTCTGCACACCACAAGAAGAGCAACTGCACAGAGCCACCATGCATCACACATGCAATTGTGATCCAAGTCACAAACTTGCACAAAAACAAGTGCGATACATTTCAAA
>JALLPC010000027.1:0-22851 GCA_036940045.1 Stephanocyclus meneghinianus | reverse complement strand
TGTAGTTTGTATTTGTAGAGGAGAAAAACACGAAAAAGAAAGGTACATATCTAAATATATTTTTTATCATGCAAATATTCTGTATGTGATAGTATGGTACATAGATGGTACATCATATGGTACTACAGGGAACGCAATCATAAAATAGTTTATGCCATAGACGTGCGTTTTATCACGATTGTATGAACAGTAGAGAGTTGTTTTTGTGTTTAGTTCCACGACAACCACTCATGCCTGTATCCATTCCATACACAATCATTGTGTATGGTACAATACCATACAGTATTGTACCTACTTTTCTCTTAACTGCACTGTAAGAATCAAACCCCGGACAACAACACATCCTTGTTCCTCCTATTCGTATTCCGAGCAACCCACATCAAGTCCATTCATCACTGGCGACAACCTTCATCATGTCGGAAGAGAAAAAAGACGCCGAACTATCGCCCGTGGGCATCGCGGCCAAATTGGCCCGTCCCAACATCCTCAGCCTCCATCCTTACCGCTGCGCGCGTGACGACTACTCATCCGGAGTTCTCCTCGACGCCAACGAAAACGCTTACGGTCCCACGAGTCTCCCATCGAACTCACTCGATCCTCCCGACAATGGGATGGAATTAGAGAGGTATCCTTGTCCGTATCAATTTGGGATCAAACGATTGCTTTGTGAGTATAGGAATAGACAGAGCAACGGCGGCGCGCTAAGAGAAGAAAATGTATTCGTCGGGGTTGGTTCTGATGAAGCTATCGATTTACTAATTAGAATCTTTTGCACTCCCGGTGCCACCACCGGCGGAGGAGACGCCATCATGGTCACACCTCCCACTTACGGGATGTACAAAGTCTGCGCTAATGTCAACGATGTTGAAATACAGTCAGTCCCCCTCACGCCAGACTTTGACATTCGAATCCCAGAGGTGCTCAACGCTGTTACGCCCAAAACCAAGCTACTCTTTCTGTGTTCCCCTGGAAATCCCACCGCTAAGTCCATCCCACTTTCGACTATTCGCACCATTGCCTCCTCCCCGGCGTACAATGGTTTAATCATTGTTGATGAAGCTTACGTAGATTTCTCATCGACTCCTTCGGCATGCTCCCTCGTATCCGAATACAATAATATAGTCGTACTGCAAACACTCTCCAAGGCCTTTGGAATGGCAGGAATCCGATGTGGATTCGCCATTGGACCCCCCGATGTTATTCAATTAATGAATAATGTCAAAGCTCCATACAACATAAATAAATTAACAAGTGATGCTGCCATGAACGCGTTGAAGAATACAGATGTGCTGGAAAAACATGTTAAGAGTGTGTTGGATCAGAGGGAAGTAATGGCGATGCAGTTGGAGGGGTTGGAGTTTGTCGAGAAGGTTTATGCGAGTGATTCGAATTTTTTGCTGTTTAGGGTGAAACAGAAGGCGAATGAACTTTACAAGACGGTGAGTTCTTTTGTTTTGTTGATGTGCGTGGAGCGAACTTGTGTGAGGCTTCGTGATGTGCACCACAAATCAATACACGTTCGTCTTTCGGGCGCAAAATTGTAGCTCACTATTTTTTCTGTCTCACTACTTCTGAATACCTGCAGATGGCAGACAGGGGAGTGGTTTCGCGTTTTCGAGGGAATGAATTACATTGCGATGAGTGTATCAGGGTGACTATTGGTTTGCCGGAGGAAAATGCGAAGTTTCTCGAACTGCTAAAAGCTACTTATGCAGAGATTGCAAAGTAGGCTCGTGTTTTTTCAGCTTTGTGATGTAGGAAATTATGAAAGTGCCGCTGCAACAAGCTTAATTCGGGGAAAAATGACAAGAGAACGGATTTAAAGTAAATCATTCAATGCTACTACTATTTATTGAGTAAGAATCTGCCCATCAGATCAAACAAACTGCTTTTGCATTCATTTTTTGTCCTATTTTCGGGTTCAATCTTCATCCTTTCCTTGAGCAGGGCTATATGCCGGACTAGTTGGCGAGTAAGCCTGAGAGAAAAAGAAGTGCAGCTTTGTGTTCGAGATAGAATTCATGCACTGTCAAGTATCATGAACGTACCGGGCTAGTCGGGGAATACGCAGGACTGGTGGGGGAATATGCAGGACTAGTTGGGCTGTAAGCAGGGCTTGTTGGGGAGTAAGCCTAGTGATGTCATTCGCGAAAGAAAAGATTGTTAGAATCGAATACAAAGATTCCGGTGAAAATTATGAAGCAACAGCAACTCACTGGACTCGTCGGGCTATAAGCCGGGCTCGTCGGAGAATACGCCTGAGGAGAAGAGGTTGAAGATATGAGCAGGAATTAAGAATATCTGAAAGTCATCTTGGCAACACAGCAAACTCACTGGACTTGTTGGGCTGTATGCAGGACTTGTGGGAGAGTAGGCCTGACGATAAATCACAAGGGGAGAGTTGAGCCGAAATTGTAGAAATAACAATGAAACACGAAGCAATTCCTACTCACCGGACTGGTAGGACTATATGCAGGGCTCGTGGGGGAATACGCGGGACTCGTCGGGGAGTATGCTGGACTTGTAGGACTGTAGGCAGGGCTTGTCGGCGAATACGCTGGACTGGTGGGTGAGTACGCAGGGCTGGTGGGGCTGTATGCTGGACTTGTAGGGGAGTATGCCTATGATAAAAGATAATGTGCAGGTGGGTGAAAATAATAGGGTCGTGACGGATGCTGCTCAAAACTAAAAACACTATGACAAGCTTACAGGGCTGGTTGGACTGTAGGCCGGGGATGTGGGAGAGTAAGCCTGCGAAATGACAAAGAGATGACGTCGTGAAAATTGAGCCCTGAAGCGAACAGTTTATCCGAAACAGAAACATTATTGAACCTACTGGGCTGGTAGGACTGTAGGCCGGGGATGTTGGAGAGTAGGCAGGACTAGTCGGACTGTAAGCAGGACTAGTCGGGCTGTACGCGGGGCTTGTCGGCGAATACGCGGGACTTGTTGGGGAGTATGCCTTCGTCAATACAAGAGCAGATTGCGGGGATGAAATGACAGGCCGAGGTCAACGCGAACAAGTGAAACCCGACAATACTTACGGGACTTGAAGAGCCAAAATCGTCACTATTGCCATAAGAACCGCTGGTATAAGATCCAGATGCAGGAGAATAGGAAGGCGAGAATCCTCCGACAGCAGGACTGAAACCACCAGCTTCGTGAAAAGGAGACATTTCTACCGCACCATTCATCGATGGACTTGATGCGAATGGAGTTGAAGCGTATGGTGTGGGCATCCCGATGCCTCCTGCAAGACCCAAATCTTTGTCCCCCTCAAATCCATCCACAACTACTTCAACAGCATCACGGACTACCTTCTGCTCATCGAGCAGGAGGTCCATGTCACCTGTGCCAACACGGGCAAGTTGCCCCATCATGATGTTTTCTGTCACGCCTCTAAGAACTTCTTCTTCCGCAAAACACGCTGCGTCGTTCAACATATCCACGGTCTCTTCAAAAGAACAACGCAATAACGGACCAGACTCCACACGATTGATCCCGTGGCGATCAACGGCCATTAAGTGACCATGCATTGTCATGACGTCGACAAGACAGGCAAGGTGGCGGTAATTGACATATGAGCCGTCAAAAGAAATTACATTTCTGAGCTCGCTCAGGATAGCACCACGAACACCTTCAATTCCCAATACCATGAAAACTTCAACAATGTCGTTAGAAATCGTTCGGGTCGCATCAACATAGTCAATGCCAAGCACTGCCATGAGATTTGTGCCATCTGTTTCTAGAACCCACTCATCAACAATCCCAAAGCCTTTTTCGTCGTCCCACACAGTTTTTTTGGCTCCGCCTCGCATGAAGACCTTCTTGACATCATCAACTCCACGAAGTTTTAGTGTCTGAAGCATGTTCTTCTCCAAGCGCTTCAAGAACACATCATCTTCTTGTCCAAGCTCCACATCTTCTTCATTCGTGATGGGGTTGCCTTCTTCATCCATTCCTGTTACCATGGGCACATCATTTACAATACGGATTCTCGCAACCAAATCATCAGCGTTATCATCAGAAACAAGGACATTCAGATCACTTCCATACTCGTTTGCAATTTGTGCTACAATCTCATTCATTTTGATTTTCTTATCAACCATCACAACTTGGTTCAACTCAATGCGGAGTACCCACGGGGATAGACGGCGTAGGTCTTCTTCGGTTTCCTCGCCCATGTCATAGTATTCTTTAACAAACTCACGGTCCTTCATCACGACTGTATTCACTGGGTCTGGATCGTAATAGATTTCAGTGAGTTTAGTCACATCCCGAAGAACAGTGTATTCAATCATGGAATGCACCAATTTGGCAACATCAGCATCCCCACTAACATGATCTTGCAAGTAAATAGTTAGACCAGGAGTTTTGACTGTTTTGGCGACATTGATGATCTCCTTTAGTCGAGGAACTCCTAAGGTAACGTTCTTCGCAGAAACACCAGCGTAATGAAAGGTATTGAGCGTCATTTGAGTAGCTGGTTCACCAATGCTCTGAGCTGCGAGAACGCCAGCCATTTCGCCAGGGCTGACCTTGGCATGATGAAATCGAGTCTCAATCTCTCCTATCACCCAATTCAATGCAGCTTCACTCAATCGATATTCTTTCAGAACTCGCTTACTTGAAAGATAGCTACGAATCAAAATACGATATAAGGTGGTAGCATTGTTTTGGGCTTCTACACTCAATACGTCATCACCAACCACTACGATAAGGCGACGGAGCAAGGCGTCAATCTTATCAATAACTGCTTTAGGGTGTAAATCGGAAGGCTGCCCCTTATCGATTTGAAACTGACGAAGAGCGTTTTGAATGACACGCTGAACATTTCCAGGTGCGTATGAATTCACATCAGACTCTCTTCCTGCTTCGCGATTCGCCATGATGACGCGAAGAATACGCTGGTCGTCCTTCAATGACTCCATCTCTCGGTCAAGCGCTTGCTGCACTTCGGGGTTGTGACGACAATCTTCAATGACCTCTGCTTCGAGAAATGGAATATTCTGGTCATCGTATCCAAAGTCTGGGTCGTCGGAGTGAAGTAAGTAGCGCTCTTCAAACTCGCGTTTGTTCAGAGTTAGAGAATCAAAGGATTGACGCTCGATCCAAACTGCATCCATGCCATCCTCTCCATAGAGAAACTGAACGATTTGTCCGCCAGATGTGCGTAATGTGCCATCATATCTTGCCATGACAGTTTCCATGGCTTTCACAAGACGACGTTGAATGTATCCTGTCTCGGCAGTCTTACAGGCAGTATCAATAAGACCTTCACGGCCACCCATGGCGTGGAAGAAAAATTCTTGAGGGGTAAGGCCACTGAGGTACGAATTCTCTACGAAACCTCTAGACTCGGGTCCCAAGTCATCCTTCGAAAAGTGTGGCAACGTTCTACGCTTAAACCCGTAGGGAATTCGATTACCTTCAACGTTCTGTTGTCCCACACAAGCAATAATCTGAGAAATGTTGATGAAAGATCCCTTTGATCCTGATGTCACCATTGCCTTTACACTATTTGTTTCGTCCAGACTTCCTTGCGCTGACTTTCCGGCGTGATCACGAGCAGTGTTTAGAACTTTATTGACGAACTGTTCGAAGGATTCAATCATTGTACGCCCTGGCTGGGTCTCAAGCTCTCCACGTTGACCTTGGCGTACAAGATCCAACACCTGAAGCTTAGCTTTATTGATAGTGCTTGAAATTTGTTCCATGGTAGCGAAGTCAGCAATGGTGTCACAAACCCCAATGCTAAAACTGTGTTGCAACACCCAGTGATTGACAACAACCTGCGTTTGATTCATGAAGCGTGCAGTGTCTTCATGTCCTACGTCCAACCATGCAGTGTGAATGAGTCCACCCATACCCGATCCAATGTTCCTCTTATCGATCGTCCCCTCGATGAGCTCTCCCTCCATTACTCTGACAATATTATCATACGCATTGAATGTATTTGGTCCTGGACCGCCGTGATTGGCTTTGGACACAAGATTAATTCTTGGCAAAATCATACTCATGATTTGTTTCCCAGTCCATAGCTCCTTTGGCTTGTAAATTGCCGGGAGTGGAATTCTCCCATCCCAGCCTTGAACCCACATCAAAATATTCATCATCAAATCCTTTTCTACGAATACGTCACGCTTTGTCATCTTCTGAACAGCCAACAATGAATCCTGGACAATCCCCATGACTGGACGATTGGATTGGCCACTGACAATTACGCGGGGACTGTGCATCATCAATTCGGCCTCAGCACGGGCAGGCAAACTTTGTGGCACATGCAAGTTCATCTCATCACCATCAAAATCAGCATTGTATGGTGACGTGCAACTCAAGTTCAATCGGAATGTACTCCAATCCAAAACTTTGGCCATATGCCCCATGATGGACATCTTGTGAAGACTCGGCTGGCGATTGAACAAGACGATGTCATCATCCTTTAAGTGGCGCTCTACGATCCACCCATTTGCAAGCAGCAAGTCGCTTTTATTTTTGACATAACGTAAATCAATTCGCAATCCATCGCTGCGAATAATATGCTTTGCTCCGGGGTGCTCCGTGGGTCCGTTTGCCACCATGGCACTCAACTCCTGAATATTGAATGGCGTCACACGCGTTGGAACTGTTAAATTCATGGCGATACTCCTGGGAACACCAACCTGGTGAATACCAAGATTAGGGTCAGCTGTGATGACGGTACGGGNACCAAGATTAGGGTCAGCTGTGATGACGGTACGGGCAGAAAAATCGACACGCTTTCCCATGAGATTGCCACGAATACGACCTTCTTTGGCCTTAAGTCTTTGAGCCAGCGTTTTAAGAGGACGACCACTTCTTTGAGTTACGGCTGGCATCCCTCTCATCTCATTGTTCACAAAGGCAGCGCAGTTATGTTGGAGAGCTTGCTCAAACTGCTCCACAATGATGTTAGGCTCCCCATTCTGAATAGCAGTTTTCAAGGCAATGTTGGATTTGACGATGTTAACGAGCTGATGGGTAAGATCATCTTCAGATGACTGCGCTCCACCACCCATTACCACGGATGGGCGGACATGAAGTGGGGGTACAGGAAAGACCGAGATGCACATCCATTCGGGGCGAGCCCAGGTAACATCCAGACCCAGGGCTTTGATCTCGTCATCTTTCATCTTCTTACTACGGGGCCGAAAAAGTCAAGGTTTCCCAAAGTGAGGGAGATCATAGGAGATTAACAATAGATCAACGCCATAAAATTAAACATTTCACAACCCAGCTCTCAGCCGCGTGACTTACAAGATATCCACAGCCTTCTGTGCACTCAAAAACTGTTTCTTATCCCCACTGCTTCCGGGAACACGCTCCATTTCATCGGCGTACTCAATTTCCACATGCAATCCCACTCTCGTATACTTTGGCTGATAACCATTGCAGTGGTCACATTTTTTCTTTGGACGGATCAAGGCGTGCCTTTCGACGGAGACGAAAATTGTTCACGTTCAGTGGAAGCGTGAGCTCTGAAAGATGGCAAACAAAAAAGCTGCGTGTCGCTAGCGATCAACAAAAAACTCACATGGCATCAAGCCTCCTCTTTCTGTTCTTCAACTTCCTCGCCATTTGAAACTTGTACTCCGTATCCTCCATCTTAAGCCTACTGCAATGAAAACAAACGCAACGTAAGGCTTTGAGCGTCACATCGATAAAACCCTGGTGGTAGACGGGCCGAGCGAGTTCGATGTGACCAAAGTATCCGGGGCACGATTTATCATGAAGGTCTCCAAGGCGAGGGTCGTTGACACCGCCGTAGACAGGTTGTCCTGCTACGTAGGTCTGCGTGTGTCGATTCGTGTGTGTGTTGTGTTGGGGTGAGATGGAGGGTGCAGGAATGGTCATTAATGAGAGTGGTGGATGAGATGAGTATGGTTTTCTCAGAGAAAATAAGGCAGTCTCATCTCAATTAACCTCAAGAGATGTGATTCACATCAATTCGTAGTCATGACATGCGAGCCCGGCGTCGCAGAGATGGCTGGGAGCAGGAATTAATGGCCAGCATACATGCAATCTGCCCCGATAAACGGCAACAGCATCTCGATCCACCAAAACAAATACGTCAAAGAACAACATACATTCCCAACACAAAGTCAGCAGCCCAGTCTCCCTTTCTAGTCATGACGCACCTCATACCGCGTAACCCCCGCGGGAATCTTCCTCCCATTGACCGTAATGGCCTGCGTCACCGAATACTGTCTCAATTCCTCGGGGTTAATAATCCCAAATTGTAATTTCTTGATTCGACGAAGGCGTGCCGAGGAATGACCAAAGTTGGTGGAGGCTTGGGAGAGGGAGATGGCTCCCGCTTCGCGGGCTGTGCCGTCTCGTTTTTGTACCATGGTGCGCAGGTGTCACTGTGTTGGAGAGAGGGTTTATATATGCTTCGGGCTGTGCTCCTGCTGCCCGGAAGTTAGTCTTGGTCTGGACTGGGAGCACCAATAGTTTCCCCCTGAAATAAGGTGAAGGGGGGCGTTATGGTCGTTGGTGAAGTTGTTGATCACTGGAGGTCGTTTTTGTTCACAGGTCGATTTTCTTCACTGGAACACTACGGACTCGACACGAATGAGCAGTTTACCTGATGCTGATGGAACGAGCCAATGTACACGATAGTAATCTGATTCTGATGCTGTCGACCACTGGCGATGCTGCGATCGGGAACAGTTGGCAACTACCGTGCCCTGCAAATCCCCGCTGTAGTGTATTTTGTGTTTTTTGTTGCTTTTGTAGGCTTTTGTTGTATTATCATCACGACTCGTGATCAAAAAATCACGACAGTTCACCACTACGCCCAATATGGCAGTTGTATTTCAATCGTTCCCAGAAATTCGTTAAAAATTTTATGGTCTTCACCGAAAAATTACGGGGAATGTCATATCAATATTTTCGGTCCAGCTCACAGCGATTGGGGCCCTTGGCAACTCCACATCCATTGCCCTTCCATTGCCCCAGCTGCCCCATCGTCGCCCCCATTTCTACGCGCTGTGAGGCGCTGTGGTTCCATGAACGTCAAGAGAGATGGTGTTTATTGTAAAAAGCCACTGTATTGAGCGATTGGTAGGCGTTCAGAGGCGTTCAGAGGCGTTCAAACCTCGTTCCATCATGAGCAGGATCGTCTTGGTCCCAATGACAATACATTGACACACGACAACAAAAACGACAATTTTTCCAGCGACGACACAACGAAGCTACACTGACACTTTCGCTAACATCGATCTCCCAAAATGAGAGTCCTTCCGTCTCTTTCCCGCTCATTCTGTTTGACATTCCTTCTCGTCCTCCTCCGCCCCAACGACATTNTTTTGACATTCCTTCTCGTCCTCCTCCGCCCCACCGACATTCAATCCTTCGATCCGCGGCCACCTCATCGCGGCGCACTCCTCCGGCCGCTCGCTCCTTCGTCGTCGACGGCGCTCTTCGGACTGAAGAAGGGCGGGAAATTCAACAAACAAAAAGATCTCGCGGCGAAAATGGAAGCGGCCAAACGACAACGCGAACAGGCCGAGGGAGGGACGACGACCGCGGCGACACCGGCGGGAGAGGATGGATTGTCCGGCGAAGAAATCAAATTGAGAAATGATCGGCAAAGATTTCAAGATTTGTTGGAAAATTCCATGAGTGGGATGGATGATGATGGGATGGGGTTGGGAAATTATTTGACGGTGGAGCAGGAGGAGGAGAATGCGGATGCTGTTTGTGAGTCTTTCAATATATTTCTATTGCCTGTTCTGTGCCTACTTTGCGTGTGTCCTATCATGACATCAACGGCGAAGATCCAATCTCATATGGTGTCTCGCTACTGGGTTTGCTGGCATCTGCTCCTCTCTTGACGGCATGCGCTCTTTCGTTGAATCTCATCGTGCCATTCAACTCAATCAAAACGCAAACCATCAGACCGAGGCGTCGCTCGCCTCTACGAAGGAGATCCCGCACCCAGCAACCCATTCGCTGAACTCCTCGACATTCAAACTGGAGAACCCCTTGGCAAATCCGGCGTCTCTCGTCTGGTGCCCTGGGAGAATAGTTCCAAACCTCATGATTACATTGTTGTTATTACCGACCCGAGGCCCAAGAGCGTGGAATTACGCAGCGCCATGAAAAAATTGTGCAGTGGAGCTGTCGCAGAGGAGATTGTAAGGCGGTGTGTTGTTATTGATACGGATACGCCTGGAGAGAATCGTAGGTTTTTGAAGAAAAATTTTGCCGAGGGATCGATGGTTGAGGGTTTGACTGTTTTGGTCGATGAGAACTTGGAATGGATGAGAGAATACACTGCGCTTGGTGAAAAGGTGAGAGACGCCATCGATCTCTAATGGGACGACAATATGAAGTTTGTTTATTGTTGAACTCACTAGAATATTGTTTCATTTTTGGAACTACCCATATCAGAGATATTCAATGACTGTGTTTGTGTTGTCTGACGGGAGATGCCAAAAGATTGCGAGGGAAGTAGATTCTGAATTGATATGCAATACAGTTACAAACGCGGTGAGAGCCATGAAAAGTAATAATTAGTGGTTGTCTGAACCATTTAACGTACACCTATCTTTGATTTTGACTTTACATGAAATGAGTCTACCTGAATATCTGTACAAAACACTGTTTGCAAACACGTATATTTCCAGTTATTACACTTTTCGCAGCACTTTGAGCATACTGTGTTGCTCCGTTATTAACTCAGGTACCCTTAACTCATGTAGTAAGAGGCGCCAGTTTGTTGACGTGCCATTCCAATACCAGAATCTGGACGGTTCATTACTACAGGCTGGTTCAAGGTGGAGTTTCTATTCATTCTTCTGGGTCTCCATTGGCCTTTCTTGGTGAGAGATCGATGAAGTTTAATCGACCAAATCCCAAGAGCGAGGCATGCGAGTAGGGACGCAAGTAACCCAAAGATCTGCCACCCAGAGACCTTGGAGATGTAGGGGTATGCAGCGTCATAGTACTGTGTGTTCTGTAGGAAGCCAGCCTTGACGAGGGGACTTTCGGCGAGCGTCAGAAAACCTGCCTCGTCATATTTGCCCATCTTGACACTATCAATGAAGTCGCAACTCAATTGCATGCGCTGCTTGTCATACAAACCGATTGATTTGGACTTGGTTTGGTAGTTGTTGTAGTTGTGATCGCACCGAGCTGACGATTCGTAGAGATATAGACAGAGTTCATTGACGGAAGTAGCATCGTCAACTTGGTTCCACAGAGAGGCATCCGCTTCACTGCAAGGAATGCACATTGTCTCCCAACCACCGTACATGTTAAAAACCTGCTCCTGGTACCCCTGGGGCATGAGTGCATTCAAGTTTCCAGTGGAGTAAATGTCGATGGCTTCTCGATCCACCGTCTCTCCCGTGAGAGTGTACAGGTCACCGGCATATTCGTTGCAATATTTGTCGGTGTAGGCGCCCAAGGTGATAGTAACACCATCATCCGCACAGTGAGGACCAAGATAGACATCACCACTGCTCGATGATGTGCATTGAAAGTAACTAGTAACATCACTGTCCAATCCATTCTTACAGGCGTTGGCATAATACCTGCATTGATTGTATTCGGCGCATCCTCCTAATTCACGTTCAAACTTGAGGCTCCGCCAACCTTCGTCTGATTGGTCTAAGAGAGTTCTTCCCTGCTTCTGTGCCCAGTTCTTGTACTCGTTGTACATGCACTTCTCACAGTAAGTACAGTACTCGCCGAACCTGTTATCCACATATCCGGACATGATTTCGAGGTAATCTGAAAGAGAGGTGCAAAATCAACCGTATGAGATGAAGAACACACAGCGGAAGGCAATGTGGCAAAGACGAAGTGTCTGCATCTCAATCAAGTCTTGCACTCACCCTCCAATTCAATCATGTATTCTCCATAATTGCTGGAACATCCCGACCCCGCCGCACCCCCCACCTGAAACTGAGTCTGATCCTCGGTCGCCGAAGCCTCCCCCCCCTGCTTGTTCTGCTGATTCTCATTCGAATACTGACTGTACTTACTCTGCCTGAATGTTTGGTAGGTAGAAAAGTCCATGTTCATGTAAAGCTTCTGATTCTGCTGCTGCGCATCGTCGTCCGTCGCCTGAGTTTCGATCGCATAGGGATCGCAGGTCTTGGTGGGACAGAATCGAAAAATGGCAAAATGCTTGGTGGTAAAGACGCTCGTGGAATTCTCTATAGCGGCCAACTGGTCGTCGAATTGACGAACTTGGGCGCAGCGGGAGTAGGATATGGAGAAGCGCGTGGGATCGAATCCGAATGCGTTGGAGAATGTGCCTGATTTTGCGTAGTAGTCGGTGTATGAGTCGTCGTCGCTGAGACGACGTTCTTCGCTGAGGTTGCGGTTGGGGGAGTCTTCGTCGGGCGCGGATCGGGAAGGGGGGATGTAGGTGGCCTTTTGGATGATCTTTTCGCGTATGGCGGCGGAGGTGGCGGCATCGGGCTTGAAGTCGGCCTTGCCTTGGTTGTGGAGGCTGGATCTCATGGCGTTCATGAAATCGGTCCGTTCTTTGGCGGTGGCAGCCGAGGCAGAGGTGGCCTGGCTCGTGAACAGGGCGGAGAGGACTGCGAGGCGGGGCGAAGTTAACATTTCTGGGGGCAATTTCTGAATAGCGTATGTAGAAGCAATTTCCTTGATGAATGGTGACTGTATCAACGATCGGCCGATGCAGATGTGAAGTCTATTCAGGCTCTCCTCTTTCTTGATTGGTTTGACTGGAAGCTCTATTGCGAATGATGCAGGACAATGCTTTCTGGACAGGCAACTCGGACCATACACTGTCGCCTACTGTCGCCTCACTGTCGCCGACCTATCGAGTGACAAGGAGAAGATGAGATGTCTTGTTTTCAGAGTTGGTGGGGGTTTGTGGATTCCTCGTCGCCGAAGTGGCCATCTTTTGGCGGTACAATTGGGACGTTTCCTGGATCAAAAATCTGTTTTATTACTGCCGTGAGCACGTTTAGAATGATAAATCTACAAATAGGTATTGGCATCATATTTGATTGGTTTTACTTAAGCGCTGTGACAAAACATAGTCGCTAAAATGAAGTTAGGTACCTACCGCATGAAAAATGTACGATACACGTACCACCTACACATTGACGAGCCGCGGACGACGACGCGAAACGAAACAACTCACTACGATAAATCATCACAGGAGCCCCACAGCAACAAAAATTGTAACCACACGACCGCAAGCTACCATACCTTGTACAATACCGACATCTCATCGTACCAGCATTGTGCCTTAACTTCTCCTAAGTATTTTGTAGTCATAACAGACAGACGAGCGGGATCCCACTGTCATCGCCACGGGACAGCTTGGGTCCTTGGTCTCCAATCGATCAGCATACGCGCCATGACGGAAAGAAACCCAATCAACGGCGCTGAGAAAGAAGACGCGGATTCTACCCATTCATCGACGCCCTCTCCTAATCGGGCACTGCAGGCGCCGACGTCATCTCCCAGAAAATCGCCGATGGCGTCGCCTCGCAGCTTTGCCGAAAAGCGGGCATTTTTTCAAAAGCTTCAACAACATCGACAGCTTCAGAAAAAGTTGGACTCGAAACAGATGGATCCGTCGTCGGATCGATCGCTGTCTTCTGAAAAGGCCGACTTGGTCAACGAAAATGTGTCGGGCTATAAACTGGATCCGACAATCCATGAAGCCGATGAAAGGTTAGCAGACATTGACAACAAAGAGCCGGGTACAAATGCTGATGCTACAGCCAAAGCGAAAGAATCCCATGCAGAGAAACCGTTGCCACCGTCCCAATGTCCTCCTGCAGAATCTTTGATGCCGCGCGCATATCCTCCGCGATTTGCCCCTTCGTCAACGTCGTTTGACAAATCTTCTCCGGAAAAGGGGCAGATGCCGCACCCAAAGGAAACCGAGGAGACGCATGACGCCGAACAAATCGCAACTACTCAGTCACGCATTCGAACCGAAGAAAATGGTTCCTCAGAAGTATTGGACGATGTCGATCAATCTCCCTCGGACTTTATGGATATCGCGATGCCCTACGAACAACATGGCGACACAACAAACGCTGCCAACAGCAGCAACAATATCCTTCGATCCAGTCATCTCCAGACTATCGCCGTGCAAAACATTTTCACTCCCAAACAACCACTCGACAACAAGGAAGCCAGCTTATCACGCACTATATCCTCCTACGAAGAAGAATTCTCCGAAGTGTTTCAGGGTGAATTAAAAACGGTTTTTTCCAACGACTTGAAGAAGCGGGTATTGGATCGAGTGAGCGTCTTTCAGAAGCATGAGCGAGGTGATGCCGCTGGCGCAGACACTACAGTGGGGGGGTCGGATAGTTTTGATAAGGATAGTATTTTCATCACTAATTCGTTCAATCGATCCGATGTGAATGGACAAATTGTGTTTGGTGCTGCCGATAGTTTCGAGAGGGAAATGTTGGAACAAGATGGTGGAGAGAGTGGTAGTGGAAACGACGTGAATGCTACGATGTCGGGGGAATCTAGTTCGGACGCTATTACAAGCGAACAAGATACTGCAATCAGCAGCTTCGTGGAGCATCTTCTTCAAGTGGAAAAGGATGGAAATATTGAAGCTGATGCTGGTCTCAGCGACGATGCCGAAGAACAACCTGCTCGAGCGAGTGTGACAGGAGGGGCGACATTCACGAGTGTGTTCGACGGCGACGCACCAACTCCAAATACAAATGATGTTTCGACGAAATGTGGTGTGAGCGATGCACAAGACTCAATGCCGGAATTAACGTCAGTTGAACATTCCAAAACTCTGCCGGCGGGAGATCAACACCCATTCTCAGAAAATTCATCATTGTTGGCAAGGCGGCGCCTGAGACGAAAGATCAAAATCAACGAGAAAGAACCTGACTCAAATCACACCGTAGATGTGCGGCAGGGACAATCCGAGGATGATGATTATTCAAATGATGTTAGAAATGACAAAGCTTTGGATTTGTCGAACGTATCCATTGAGAGCGCCTCTTCCGTTGAATCAGAGAGACCAAAAGCATCTCCCGTTGATCCCAAATTGAAAAGAAGACACGAAATGGCATTACGGGTCGCATCTGGAAAAGTCAATGTTCCGAAGTCGTTTCTGTCTGCTGCAGCTACTAGTGCGAATGTTGTCGCTGATTTACAGCCTGACACTAAACTCGTTGTTGAAGAAGGAGATTCGGAGCGTAGTGATCCAATGCCCCACTCGTCATCAAAAAGTCACCTGATGCAGCAAGAAACAGCCGAAGTGTTTCACGCACTGCAGATGGACGCAGAAGGCGTCGCCAAACTCGATGACATCAGCGATGACAATGAGGTCGAATCGTCAAACTTGTCCATAGAGAGCTCGACATTGGATGCAGCAGACGGACCGAGACAATCTCCTGTTGATCCGAAATTGAAAAGAAGGCACAAAATGGCAACCCGCGTCGCATCTGGAAAAGTTAATGTTTCTAAATCATTTCTGTCTGCTGCGGCTACTAGTGCGAATGTGGTGGCTGATTTAGAAAACGGTTTCAAAATCCCTATTGAAAAAAAAGCTCTGAGAACTACTTTTGACCTAGTAGCGCCGCAGGACAATGAAGTAGAAGCCAAGGAGGTGGATTGCTTGGAACTGATGACATCCGTAGATCGTTTGCCGACAAAAAGCAGTGCTAGTCAACAGAAAGTTGCAGAACCCATCTCAATCTCGACTGTACCTTTTACTGCACAACCGAATAGTGCTGTGGATAAATCAAAGGTCAAATCCCCACCAATCAACTTTAGACCCAACATATCTGCAATTACCAAAGAACAGTGTGTTGAACTGCATGTCTCCTTGAATGAGTTACTTCGCCTTTCTCATGTTTCAAGTAGCCTTCAGCAATCGTGTGATGCCACCACGAGAAATGACGTCTCTTCACCTATTGTGGATCGTTTGTCAACATCCTCTCCATCACGCGATCCGTCTGATGAGAACATAGAGATAGTTGTCGATGAGATTGTAGATGCAATGAATACTTCAGATCACTCTAGTAAAGACTTCAACGCATCTCGAGATATTGATAAAAATGAGGCAAGGCGTCAACGTAGGCAGCTACGAAAAAGAGATCCACATACTGCGAAATCTTCGGACGAAGAAAAGAACATCAAAGACTTGTTGGGAATCGCTAGCGATGGAAAATGTTTTGGATCCGTCGATGAACACGAAGCCAAGACATTGTTTCCATTACCATCCTTTGATGACACATCCATAACACTATCAATACAAAGGGAGGAACCTAAGTCTACCACCTTGGATCCAGGGCCTGCGTGGGATGAAAATACAACATCAGAGCTCGATAATATACTACAGAAATCAAGGGATTGCAACAAAAATAAGAGAAACGAAAATGACGGGAAACCGCTGCTCGAGTTGGACGCGGTTTCGTCCGACGCCACTGGCGGCACTGCGAGTATGGCCTCAGAAAAGCTACAGTCACAACACAAACGATTGACAATATATACAAGTGGAAAGAGCTTTGGTGTTGGAGATGACTCGTCTGTGGAACTAGCGCTCGACAGTGAAAACGAAGTCGATGAAAGTTTTGATAGACCCTGCGAATATCAGAAAGTTGGCGATGAAAACGTTGAAATTGACCTTGTTTCCGACGAAACGGATGTTGATGCTTTCGATTTCATCCATTTCGGAAAAGGCAGCCACGAAGAACTTTCTGCAGCTGAAACTAGTGCAGTACAAATCATCGACAAAGTTTGCGATCAAAAAACAAATGCGATATCTGATACTGGAAAGGTATCTGATTTTTTTGATGACACGAACAGCAGCACGACTGGTGGCGGAACTGTCTTGGGCATACGATTCATAGGATCAAACGACGAAAGTTTTAGGTCTCGTCCTACTCCTCCAGGATCACCAGCTGATATGATGGGTCTTGATGTCACACCAAGGATAGGTACGAAAGAATTCAATACACAACTTGAGGTTGTCAAAGAATGGAAACCAACAGGTAAACCGAAATTGATAAAGATTGCACCGCCACCCCCTGAAAAATTACGCACATGGGAAGAAAGTAAGCGTAGCTCAGCTGCATTCAAACATCCAGCGATCACTGAATACAAAACAACATCCATAAATAAAGAAATATCAGACCATGACACACCAAATCAAGAAATCCATTTACTGACTCCAAACAATACACCGCCATCATTAGGACATGATAAGTCTTTTAACTTAAAAATCAGCACTCCGAAATCGCCAATTAAAAAGAAACCACATTCTATTTCTGAGGAGTTGAACCTTTCAAGTCATGCCAAAATGGCTGAAAAATTCGCTATAGCAAGTTTCAAGGCAGCAAAGAAGTTTGAGGAAAAGTACTCTCATATTGAACATGAGATACAATATGGTCCTCAAGCAAAATCGCCCGAAAGAAACGGAGGCATATCAAACAAGAATAATACAAGCAGATTCTTCTGTGCTGGCGATTCTGGCATACCGTTCATTCCTGGCGGCAATACAAAGGAGAACGAGACGGAAAACAGCCATCAATTTGGGAATGAAATTGCAACGGTTAATGCGGGGCCTGGAGTTGTAGAACTTGTTGGTGGCGCATTCAGTCCTTGGAAGATTCCCGATCGCGCGGAGGAGGACAGCAACGCGTCGTCGTCTAGGGTGATGTATGATGATGAAGCATATACTAAAGCATCTGTGGTAGCGCTGAATACGATCCGTGGGAACTCGGATCCCCCAACTCTAACAAGCAACAATGACCCCAATAAATCAGCCGAATCGTTTGAAGTCAGCCTAGACTGGGCCGATGGCGACGTGTCCTTTTCCGATGCGCGTGGAGTAGCTGGAGATGAAAGTTTGCTTTCTGAAGTTCTTGTGTGGCTGTTTGATGAAGTGTTGCCATCGAACGCGTTTTCGGCATTTGATATTAACACATCTACGTCAGTTCAAGCTGCTCGTGTTCTTGCTATTGCAAACGACGACAAAAGCTTAAATTTGATTTGCCGGCATGTTACTGCTACGGTGATCAAACAACATGGAAACAAGATAGGAGTCACAGAAAAGAAACACGACTTTGCAACGGAAATAATGAATGTTTCCAGTTTGGGAGATGTATCGACATCGACCTGCGAATCATCCCATGTGACATCGATCGCATCATCGATTTCAGATAGCAAATCTACGTTCACAGAGAGAGCAGCTGCAAGAATACTGAAGGGAAAAAGAAGAACCACTATAGAACCCTTCTCGATCCCCATTTCTACTCACGGAGGAAATGTGCGACCTCAGGGTGAAATGTTGGCTGCGAACTTCATGAGCTTCTTACAGCAGATTTCCAACTTGACAGGAGTACCCTTGCCGTTCGACGAAAACCCGTTTCTTCAATCTGTAGTAAATTTGACCACAAAAAGGCGTGAGCACTCAAAGCAGGATAGAAAGTCTATGCAAGAATTGGTGTTCGACAGCGAAGAAAATATTGTAAATATATTCACCTTTCTCAAGAAGGCTTGTGGTTGTGAATCCCAGAAAAGCTCCCTGACATCCATCGTGGAAAGTGCAAATGACGACGATGAAAACATTGCCAAAAGATCCCGTCACTCTCCATCGCAATTGAAAGAAAGTCTAGGGGACGCCGCCCTACAAGCGCCGCTATCCAGTGGGAGTCAAACATTACGAAGAAGTAACAAACGGAAAAATCAAAACCGAACCAGCACGACGAATAGTTATCTAAACAAGCAATCGTCACACGCCCGTCCGAACTTCAATTTATCAGTACCGAAATCAAGCCCAAGCCCTTTTGAAACAGCTATGTGGAACGATCCAAGTACAATGCTTTCGATCTTGTCCTTTTTGGGTAATCCTGTGTCTGTATGCGTTGTTAAACGATTGAATGTGTTTTGCAACCGCCTCGTCAGTGAAAATGAGCACGTTTTGATGAGAGATGCAGTGAGGTTAGGGGGCATGAGCAAATTTGTTCGACCCTCGTTCTGGTTGTGGGTCACAATAGAGAGGTGTACACCTGAAGACCCAATCCCTTTGCCACCCCCACGGCGCGGACAAGACCAACCCTTCACTTTCAATGTGAAAGAGAAAAAGCAAAGCAGAGATTTTTCTAGCCTCAAGGACATTGGCGCAGCTGGCAAATGGCATCACATAATTGAAAGGGATGTGCTACGGGCTTTTGGAAACATGCCACCTCACAAGACAGGCGCCAAATATCGGCAGGATTCTATAGTACGTGCGCTTGTTTCATTTGGAAAAGAAGAAATAATGAGAAATAGCAGAAGTTATCAGGCAATGGACAAACTTCCAGAGGAGTCTGAAGCTCGGCACTTCAAGTTGTCTTCGCGTCTAGACCGTTGCAATGACGGCGCCTCTGAGGACAGCAGTGAGACACCTACTGATACAGTGAGTGATTGGGGGGGCATTTCGCCGGTTGGGAGCATGGTAAGCGAAGAGCCAAGTGCAGGAACACCTGATGACGGGCCAATTTATACAGATGACATTGCTCACATGATGGAAGTCAAACCAAAAACTCTTAAACTGAATTCAAATTATACATCAAAATCTGATGTCTGCGATCCTGTGCTGAGTGGAAACGCACTTACGAATGAAATGAAAGTGGATTTGCAAAACAAACTTCGGTCGATTTTACATGCATTGGCCGCCCAGCACGAAGGTTTGGGTTATTGTCAAGGAATGGATTATGTCGTTGCGCACTTACTTCGTGTCTTGCAAGACACTATACTGCTACGAGTCATCCAAGGGTCAATGCCGATTCTCGTTAGTGGGAATGCCCATGGAGACGCCACTTCAATGACTGATTGGAGGACAGTGCCAACGGAGCAGTTGCGATCCAAGATGACCGCCATAAATTCTGAAACCGTTGTTGTAGAGGAAGTTGTCTTTCGTGTCATGGATACATTTTTCACAACGTACAATTTGCAGCACATGTATTGGCCAGAACTCCGATGTCTCAAAACTTGCTGTCGGGTGTTTGAAAGCCTTATCAAACAAAAGCTCCCAGTCCTTGCCGATCATTTTGAGCATCACGACCTTAACGTCGGCCTCTTTGCTTTGGGGTGGTTCCAGACTTTATTCTTATATCTTCCATCCATGCCCAGTGCCACGGTCTGTCACATGTGGGACATCTGGCTTGTTGAGAGATCTTTCAAGATATTTTTTCGCGTAGGCACAGCAATTTTGTTTTTGAGTCAACCTACGTTGTTGAATCACGATTTGGAAGGGATGATGACATATTTGAATACTTTCCCAGATGCAACTCTTCTACGTCGAGATATATTGATACCCTGTGCATTGCAAATTAAGATTACAAATAGGATGCTTGTGGAGATTGAAATGGATGTAACAAACTTCAGGAATAAACCACATCACAGTGCTTGTGGTGATCACTACACTATGTATTAGATGGAAGAAGTGCAGTTGGCTGTAATAAACTATAGGCTGACATCATGTTGAAGAGGCACCATTTAGAGATATTTCCAAGACTTTGGAATGAACACCACGAGTTTTGATAACCTTGGAGCTACTACCTCTTTGAAATTCTGCTGTTGATGGTCTGATCACGAAAACCCATCTCACGTGACAAATTTTTCGTGTCGGTGCATATACGACCACGTTAGCATATCTGGGACTTGAAACACTCGCTTTTGTATAGGACAGCAACACGTCATACCAAACGAAAATTATTCCCCGCTTCTTTCCATTATGATTATTCTAAGTTGATGTACAAATGAATTGTTATTTCGCCATTTCATTACGTGCAACCATTCAAGGCATGAAATAGTGGATGAAACTTCATTCCTAGTGGACTGACTAGCTTATTTACAATTAATTCCATGTAAGTAATCTACGACTTCCTTTTCTGGAGCCGGCCTATTTAGATCAGTTGAGAGCATTAAGAAATGCATGAGAGTGAAAATTGTCTGTCAATGCTTCCGAAAATTTATGGACTTTCAGGATGTTGTGACATTAGAATATACTGAAATCATCAACAGGAATAAAACAATGACATGCCAATATGCATCTACAGAACCAATCACAACAGCCACAACCAACAGGTTGCCAGAAACTAGTAGTAATCTAAGTCTAGAAATGAAAATTAAGTAAGGATCTTTCACAGTTGAAATTCTTTTTTGAAGGAACTAAACACACTTCAACTCACCATCGCTCTAGTTAATCTTTCTCTATTCCCATGAAAACACTTATCTTTTAAACAAACAACAAGCCTCTCGGGCTTAAAACCTATTACGGTTGGTCCATTGCCCATTTGTGTCATACATAATTCAATAGCAAAAGTTCTTCCACTATGTGATGACACAATCAACGGATGAGACAGGAGGAGGTAACTGTGCAGCTTGGCCAATGTTTGCCCAGCTGCACGATTGAGGGTTGAAAACTGGTGAAGTGATTGAGTCCTTTACATTGATCTTGTCTTGATAGATTTAGACAAATTGTTGTTTTTTGTTGCAAGAGTTAATGATTTATTTGTCGTTTTACTCCAGACATAGGGATATCATATCTCCTTATAGTATTTAAGTCAGGTACATATATGTGCCATACCACCCCTTTCACTGGAATCAACAGGATGCCTCATCAGACCAACAATCGCATGAAATATTGTTATCAGATGACTAAACATTCCATTGGATGTCACCCAATGTGTAATTGGTCTGCTAAGTCCATAAATGTGTTGTAGGTGCTAGATACTAGTGTGTAGGGCCTGTTTCTTAGTGTTTTCAATGATTTTTCATGGTAAACTTAAAGACAACACAAACTACAATGGAATCACACATAACTATTTCTTTGTTCTCTTGTCCTTTACTTTTGAGTTCCCTTTGGAACTCTTCCTCTTAGCAACCTCATTTGCAAGCCACAACTTCATATTACCATCCAATGATGATGTTGTGTGGTACAGTCCGTAACACCATGAACAAAGAGACACATTGCAATCCACACACTGTAATAACTGACTCAATAGTTTTTCTTGTTGCCCATCAACAAAGAAAGCAACAGTGGCCATTTGTGTCACCTGTTCTCAAGTTCGGCTCAGGAAGGTGCCTAAATGATAGGTCAAGTTGCCTCATATTTAGTGTGCTCCCATCTTCCAAGATGTGTTTGACTGTAGCATAATCTGATCTTCCATGCTTGGCATTCTTTCTTAGGCAGAGGGAAATGTTATCTGCAGTAGAGGCAGTAGAAGACACAGAGGACATGGATCTCTTGCTTGTCGATAGCTTTCGAGTCCTGAATCGATGATCTCCTTGCTGAACTGCAATTGACACCTTTTGCTTTTTTGCGCCTAACTCTGTTCAGGAAACCTTTGCCAACACAACCATCTTACAAAATTCATAATGGGACAAAGGTGTCTTACCTTTGTTCAACATGAATGTCTTGTAACTCACATAAGCATTCACTAGCATAGTGTTATGTCCCCAAAAGAACAATGCCCCCCACAACTTCAGCTTCCGCATCCATCTGTCAGATCGATAATTCCCTCGCAGCTGGTCAGCAATGTCAACATTATTCATATTCATGTTGTAGGAATCATTTACCGATAGATGCAGAAACCTTCCTTCTTTCATTGTAGAAGAATTCTTGTCCCAAACCATCCTTGTCTTTTCAATCCATTTAATCTGTTGCACACATGTGGAAAGAAAATGCACTCCTTTCTGATCATAAACAGAGACAGCAACAAGAGGACTTGCATTAAGAGGAGGACAATTCTCAAGGACTGCTGCCTTGACAGTACCCTTCACATTGGGCAGATCCTTTTGATTCTTGATGTCATGCTGGATTACTTCCTTGGGAAGTCCTCTCTGGTTCGTCCT
>JALLPC010000026.1:0-21286 GCA_036940045.1 Stephanocyclus meneghinianus | reverse complement strand
CTTGTAACCTGAGCATTTGTGCCAATTATAGGTGAATACTGGCAACTGGGATTTTTTTGCATCTAGCGACTTTATTAAGTTGGTGTAGCCAGCTTATCCATCATATGTGATCATCCTGTTTGGGTGCAATGAAGGATGGCGATGCCCATTCACTCTCTGTTATAGGAGCTAGCACTCCCATTTTAACAAGGTTTTCAAATTCTGTATTGAATGTTTTGAGGTACACACAGGGTACTGGATACAGTTGTGAATGCATGGGCTTTGCATCAGGTAACAGTTGTATGCATTGTTTGCGGGTAAATTTTCACTTGAACTCGGATCGGAGGAAGTGCTAGTTTTCAAATCTTGGTTGAATCCTGCCTAGATAAGTTTTGTATGTTTTGGAGGTGCAAACCAAGACAGTACCAAGAATAGGGTGGGATGATGCTAGATCAGTAGCTCATTAATTAACAAAGATGAAAGTTAGTTAGCCAATTTGTGCTGCAACAGCTCTCTAGTAGTTGCAACCTAGATTGTTGACTGGAAAGCAAGAAGACTTCCAACATACTTTTAAGTGTAAAATTGGAGAAGTTGTGAATCCTGTTTGATGAGAAGCATTGTATCGACTATGGATCTAGGATGCCCGATAACTGCCTAGACAAGATTCCACATTGGGATATGAAGGCAGAGAGTCTCGGATTGTGTGTCACCAAGAACTAAGCCTATGCCAAATTCATTGATGTTGGGGATGTAACAAACTCCGTTTTGTGACAAGTTGCTAAACTTGATCATAGTTTGAGGGCAATTGATGTTGCAAAGCCTGAGGATCAGACAGTTGTCAATCTTTACTAGGCAGATGAAAAAGAGTTATGAGCTGCCATTGTGATGGGTCTAGGAAGAGCCATGTATGCCTCCGGAGCAAGACCAAAAGTGATTTCCCAACTGATTTGCGTGGGAGTTAATGGATAATGCCAAGAAGGCAAATAATCCCTTGAAGCAAGCATCATGATCAAAATTAATGCGGAGCCTTATTGACTCCAATTGAATGGTGCAAGGGAATGTTACAATAAGGTGGTTGGAGTGCTGTTAGAGTCATGAAGACTGACCACAAATTGTGTTGCCTGATGATGCGAAATGAGTTTTTTGTAAATGCTTATTGGTAAGCGAGAACCCCTCTAAATTGAATGGCCCTGTTTTTGAAAGGCTGTAAGAATGAAGTGTCAAGGATTGCGACTCTCCCTGAACTGGACTGAAGGTCGTGGACACTTGAAGGAAGTTGTTGATCTCTCTTCTGTAATTGATTTTGGACATATTCCTTGGAAAGCGCTGAAATCACATGAATTTCTACTGGTACTGGGATGAATCAACTTCGCAAAGAATGTGACAATCGTCATTTACCACTTGGTAGGTAAATAGGTCAAGATGTGTATGTAATACAATAAAAGGCCAAGCTTTGAGTGGGGAAGCTGTCAGATGATGAATAGCACTCAAACTCAGATCGGACGAAGTGTTAGAATTCGAATCTTGTTTGAATCCTGCCTAGATAAGTTTTTGTATGTTTTGGAGGTGCAAGCCAAGACTGTACCAAGAATGCGGTGGAATGATGCTAGTTCAGTAGCTCATTAATTAACAGAGATGAAAGATAGATAGTCACATTGTACTGCAACAGCTAAATGTAGCAGTTGCAACCTCTAGATCGTCAACTGGAAAGTAAGAAGACTTCCAGCAGTGTCAATACAACCTTCATCAACAGCACCATTGTAGAGGTCTATCGAGGAACATTGATTAAGGCCACCTAAATCTTATTCAATTTTTGGTAGCTACCAAATTATGTGTCAAAGAATCGCTCGTCATGTGGATTGGCTCTTGAGGCTTACAGCTCAAAATGAATTGAGGATGAGATTACTGCGCACCTCCCTTTGCACGTTCAGTTGATGTGCTGTTAACTTATAATACTGATCATGACAACTCTTATTTATCCTAACTCTAAAAGACTTCTGCAAAAATCATGTGGCCAATCTGTCAATTTTTTATCTGTTCTTGGGCATTTTCCTCTACTACATTCAATACTACGTGGAAGCAAGCAAAAAACAAAAAGATGAATACGTAAACATCAACAGCTAGCTTCTTGTCTCTTTGTGATCCTGATTGTGGCATTTTTTGAGGCATAAAATGATGTATCTAATCAAGACATTCTTCCAAAGTCTAGTGCAGATGAAGGAACGGTACAGTATCGCACCTTCAGTGATAAGAGATAATAACTATTAAATTTACAGAATGCTATCTTCTCCCACTTGAGCAATAAATCCTCCCCACCGCGCATTCTTTTCAAGTTTCTTCATTGATATTTTGATCAAAGGTGTCATATCGTAGCCGTCCGTTGCAGAGAACGAGACTGACTTTGGATCACAATTTCCTCTAAGGATGCACGACCATACAGCCATTCCAAATGCGGTAATGGTGGCAGTGTTCTTTGTGGTATCCAGAGATAATGCCGCTGGAGGCTGCCCACGAAGTCCGGGAATTGATAGAGTCACGTCCATTGTGTCTAGCCCTTCCTCCCAGATGCAACCATTATCATTTACGCCGGGAATGCGGGATGTTGATTCCCGTCCACTGCTGGTAATGGCAAACATCTCGTTTGGCAATGGGGCATTGAGATCTTCCATGGTCAGGCCAAGATCAGACACGTCTATGCTGTTGCCATTGCTTGCAGACGTTATTTTTCTGTGAGACATGACCGAGCGGACATGGACCGGAGAAAACGCGTCAAAGGCGAATGCGGCCGATGCGGTAGCAAATAGGGACGAACGCATGATGGTAATAATGATAATGTTTCAATCTTCTATCGGGAGCAAGTATTCTGAGCCAACACTACACACGTATACAAGAAGCATTTCGTTTCTCAAGAAGGTTTCATGATGTTACAATACAAGATGTTACAGTCACAATAATATGTGTTTGATGGATGCGGTCCTGCGGGCTCGTCATTCGTCATCGTCATAAAAAATCGACATGCCTGGAACACGTGTGTACCTTTCTTGAATCATACTGTCTTTTGTACGGTATGTACCATGTTTGTAAGGTATCTTAGCTGATGGTACATGGTCTTTCGTATCTTTTAGGGGAGCAAATAATATAGTATGGTACAATACAATATCGTGGAGCCTTTGGATCGGAGGAGCGGAGAGATCGCCAAATTTGTGATGAATTAGCTACATAGGAATCTGTAAAATCGCCACAACAACTCGGATCATGTTGTTGCCACAACCAATCCATCACCTCGTGCAAGCAACAACGCGAGTTCCATGTTACCATTTCATCCCTCTGTGGCAATGCCCACACTTTCCCTCGTTCAAACATGAGAAAGCCGATCACTTCGGGTGACATCATTACCATACGAGGCAAGCTTCTCTACGTCGGCGATGACGACCGAAGCAAGCGTTTCTTCGTGCGAGGAATCGCGTTTCCCATTCCGCCTCCTTCACAGACCACACGCTACTATTACTACTCCTATGAGGATATCGTGAGCGACGAAGAATTGAATGACAAGTCTTATTTATCTGGATGGATCTCCGTCCTGGAACAATTGGCAAATGATACCGACATCAATACAATTCGACTTTACGAAATGGATTGCCGTTTCAACTACTCCACATTTTTATCTCGAGCGGCCGAATTGGGAATATACGTTATGATTCCTTTGACGACACTGACAGGACCGGGTGTACTCCGTCGAACTACCGCTGCACCGGCATGTTATTCGCGAATCTTATTCGACTACGGTGCTTCCTGTCTAGAAAGATTTTGGGATTATCCCAATGTCATTGCGGGTGTGGTGGGAAACGAGGTGATGAACAGTCTCAAGGGCTGGAAGGCAGCGCCGTGCGTCAAGGCTTATCTTGATGATTTGGCGAGATTTGGAAAGCGTGTTTTCAAGACGAAAAGTAAGAGTGGCGGCGGCACCGCACGGATGACGTTTCCAATACTCTACGCCGCCCAGCACGATTCTCCCAGTGCCGAACAACTTCCTGATGAAGCTATAAAGTTGACGTTTGATTATTTATCTTGTCATTCTTCGAAGTCTGACAACGACGAAGATAGTTTTCGCCTTCTAGATAACACTGTCATCTTTGGGATCAATATTGAATCGTGGTGCTCAAGCTTGCAAACCTTTGACTACGAAGAAAATGGCATCGACGAGTCCAGTTATCATTCCCTCTGGAGGACACTATTCAAGGGAACAAAGCTAGAGACAACTATGGATGCAGTCACAACGGAAGTGACCGTGAAGGAAATACCCACCATTTCTCCAAAGCCTTTGTCAATTCCAATTGTGTTTTCAGAGATGGGATGTTCAAAGTATCTCTTCAATCGCGACAATGGGCTTCAGCAACCTTCTTTGGCACGAGATTGGAAACAGATCGCGGTTGTTTTGGATCACCCAATGAGTGATGAGATGAGTGGGTTCATTGCATATGGATATGATGGTGGTGGGAATGCAGCGTTTCGAATGATGGGTGATGACAATGTGAGGTGGGATGGAATCGAACCTCTTCCGCCTTCTATAGACTACGATAACTTTTGTAATGAGTTGTCAAATGCAACTAGAGCTGCGAGGGCACGAATTGATGAAGCCTTTGGCCGCACTCACAGTACAAATTCAACAAACTGGGTTCCCGCCAAATGCGAAGAAATTAGCATCAAACTTGAGCAGTTGTGGAGTGTGGAGTTGTACCCACTCGCAAAAATGCCATCTTACAATGTGGAGAGAGAATCACACATCAACATTCTTGTTGATTCGGCCGCTGTTATCTCATCAGTGCCGGAATACAATAGAACAGTGGATATCTCAGTTGCTTTGGTAGCTATTGTTGCTTTAGTTGCTGCGATCGCTGCCGCTGCAAAGTATCAATGGTCTGATGTATCCAAGAAAAGGAAAACATATATGAAGGTTCCCGCAGGTTCAAACTACGGGAGTTGCAAGTGTTGATGTTATGAAAAACACTTATATGCTGTACAGTAAATTGAAATCGCAATAACCTGTAAAGTACAACTAATCTGTTTTTGTTTTTCTTACTGTTGAAAATCTTGAATGCAGCAGAGGTGACCTCAACAAAACATACATCAAACACAGAGCGAATACCAACCCAGACATAAGACATGGCCTATTCCACCTTCTTGCCAAAACTGCAATTTGGCACGCCATCTTCGAGCTCGAAGACAGAGCGGCACATCGATCTTTCGGGTCTACACACGAAGGACTTTCAAATCCGTTGAGACGTAGAAACTGCTGCAGAGATGGATTGTTCTTTTCTATCGGTGGAAGATATTGCTGCGCAAACTTTCGCGACCAAACTTGCTCCGGACGTCGCCACAGGCGCTGGTCTTGCAGAATGGTGGCACCTGGTATGCCACGCGCCCATTCAGTGTTTAATCGTGTGAAGTCGTAATGATAGGTATTTGCTCGAACTTTCAAAATACGTTTGTCGCCTAATAGAATTGCCGGTTCGTCCAATAAATCAACTACAACTGGACACGCATTCAGTATCTTATCCACGAAAGAGAGTAACCACGGGTTGTAATGATAGGAGCCTAATGCAGCGAACCACATTCGCCAGTCAAAACGAGGCTGGTGAGGCGCCACTTGTTTCGGCCATGTGGTTATATTCCCAGGTTTCCATCGGAAGTTAAGTTCGTGCCATACTCCTCCTTCGTCCGTCGTGGACGTACGGTTGCCATCGCTGCCATGAGTATCCTCCAGCAAAGCTTCAAGGATGATTTCCGGCCTTTCCACTACCGACGGTGGCAGTCCAGCCCAGCCGAATGACTCGCCATTGTTTTGATTTATTATTCTCCCCACACCTGTCATGCGACGAAACAGGCCGTACCCACTCGAAGTAAGAAAATTGGTGTGCGGAATAACTCGGAGAGTTTTTTCCAACAGGACAGGCTGCTTCATGGATGGAGCGAGACCGTACAATGGCACAGCTGTTACCATCACGCAGAAGGTGCAAACCAGTGCATGGATCAATGAGGTCAGACGCCTCCGGGAGGAGGATTCCTTTCCAACGCATCGAATTCCATGGAACACTGTGATTGTCAGTACATAAACAATGCACACCGGAACGGTCTTTTCAATGATGAGATTGCAATCCTGCTTGGAAAGTGTCAGCTTCAATCCCATAATTCGACGCTCGGGCTGGATCGATTGTTGTTCATGATACACTTGAAACATTTGAGAGCACGACCACGCCAGGAAAAGCATACATGCCACCAATTCGGACTTCCCTAGTCGTCGTCGGAGGTTTGGAACTTTATCCCTGTCTTCTCCCATCATGCATACAAAACACAAAGCAACAGTGAGCAGATTGAAGAAGTTATAATTTCCGGTGACGACAATCAAAACTTGCAGCAGAATCTGCAACCAAGCGCCCGCTTTCCTCGCGGTCGTCATGGGAAAAATCAAGAGGAATGCCGCGGGTATCTCTATGACAAAGGTGGCCGCGACGCCAAGACGTAGGAGTATAGGATGGAGCTGATGCGCATGCCACGCCAAGGGACCGGGTAGGCATTGCGTCGCAAAGTGATATTCGAGTGCGGTGAGATTCTGCCACGTGGGGCATTCGGCTTGAATTTTGACGACTCCTGACATGAACATGAGTTTGAATAATAGGAATCGCAGCGGCCATAGTCCCGCCCCGACGAAATGTTGATGGAGACGAATGGATTTCCATGGAGCGAAGCATAATGCCGTGAGGTAACCTGTTTCTAACANCCGACGAAGTGTTGATGGGGACGAATGGGTTTGCATGGGGCGGAGCATGATGCCGTGAGGTAACCTGTTTCTAACAGTAATATATCCCATTGAAATGTGTAGAAGCTACCGCCGAGCGTGTATAAAAGCCGATATATTGCTGAGATTGCAATGAAAATAGATCCATGTTGTGCGATACCACTGTGGACGTGAATTGATTCATCATGACAAAGTCATAAAGAGATGAAACGATGAAACGACGTAAATCATGATGTGTCCTGTAAGATGTCAAGCTATAGAATCCAACGACAACGCAGCAGCGCGACATACCTTGCAATGATAGTAGACAAGAGAATACCCACCAAATTAATCAACTCGACGAAACTATCCACATCGAAATAGCCCGAATCGATAGCGTTCTCGTACAAACGTGGAAATGCCTGTCGAAATATGCGTTGACATGGCTCGATGCCCGCCGATTGGGAAGATAATGCCGGATACTGGACGTAGTAGGATATAAAGGCGACGGTGAAGATGGCGCCTAGGGATGAGAGGTAGAGATCGGAGAGGGAAATTCGGGGCATTTTTACATCGTGTCGTTGTTTTCTACTCGCTCTGATTTAGGGGTTTCAGTGTTTGGTTTGACATGGATCAAACAAATTATTTAAAGTTCGCTATCTGTTCGCTATGATGTACCATAGAGCCCGACAGAGCGTCCCGTGCCCTTACCTATGTAGACCTATGTTACCTTCTAGTTGTTGCTTATTTCACCTAAAATTAATAATATCAATTCAACATGTGCGACAGGTACTATATTTTGGACAAACAACATCACGAAATCACGGGTTCGTCCGTCATCGTCGTCATCCACCACAGGTTGTGTTGACCATAACTCATCTCATCATGACTTGACATGTGTTTCACAAATGCAGTGATATCGTTCCATACCCCGAGCCTTCACATCCACACATCTGCAGCCTACCTAGCACACTTTCAGTGCCTTCATGAACTAATAATCACCGCTCATCATCGTTGCATCCAACCATGATTCTTCTATTTCACATGTCCCTCTTGATCGGTTTAACGGACGCCTTTCCATCGGCACCGCCATCTCTCTCGACCCTCGGCACCACCCCGCTCCGCCGCTCTCCCTCCACACAACGTAAACCCCTTCCATTCTCAAACTGGCTCTCGACATCCCATCGATCCCCGCCGCACCGACAAATAACGACATCCTCCCTCCACGGCAAACTATGGAAACGACTCGAAATCGAAGAAGACTCCCCCGAAATGGGCACATCCTGGTACCTCATCAACTGCGTCGCAGGCGTAGAATTCGACCTTCTGGCACAAGCGCGCCAAGTCACACAAAACTTCCCCAAAACGGACGTGGAGAAAATCGTCGTGCCCACCGAACGACGTTTGCGTTCTCACGGGGACAAAAAGAAGGTCGTGGACGTCAAGGTCCGTTATCCCGGGTACCTCTTTTGCAAAATTCGTCTCACGGAGGAGGTTTACGAAACATTGCAACGGTTGGAATTGGCGAGGAGTTGGATGGGGACGGTCAATCGCAGGGGGCATAAGAAGCTGCCTCCGGCGCCGTTGCCTTTGAACGAGGAGGAGGTCAAGAAGTTTAAGGGGTTGGAGGAGGAGCAGGAATTGTTCGATGATATGTTTGGGGGAGACTATTCGGGAAGGAACGATTCCGGAGAGGATTTACTCGCGCAATATTCTGGATACGAGGTGGGACAAATGGTTAAAATTCTGCGGGGGAATTTCGAGGGGGAAGATGGGACGGTGAGGCGGTTGAAGGATGGACAGATTTGCGTGCGCATGTTTACGTATGGACAGACATTTGATAATTGGTTTGATCCGGATGCGATTCGACCATTGTCAGACCTTGAGGTCATGAGGGGCTTCACTGGACCTACTGCTCCGATTAATCAGGATCAGTTTGATGTTAGTATTGGGAAGAAAGATCCGACTGTTTTGGAGGATACCTCGCAGAGGAGATCGGGATTATTGCAAAGCGCTGGGATAAGTCCAGGACGGAACCGAAGACAAGATAGAATTGCACGCGGAGAAACGGGACGAGATTTGTTCGGACGTACTCCCGAAGAGATTAAGCGCGAAGAAGAACATTGGTTGGCGTACAGAGAAGAAAAACGAGCCAGTCAAAGAGATGGACTGGCATCGTTCAATTCGGATACTGCTTCTACCAAGAAAAAGATGCAGGACGGCCCAAAGAAGGGGCATGATACCTGGGGTATCGTCGAGAGAAGCTCGTGGGATGGAGGAGAGTACGGTTTCGAAGCTAATTCCGAAGCAGAGGAAAGAGATCGTATGCGTCGTACCCAAGAGTTGTACAAAGATCGCAGTGATTTTCGTGCCTACGATAAAAGTCAGAGATCCGCTCGCGGACCTAATTTTCGAGAAGATAGCAGGGCTCCGAGGACAGGACGTGACTTTCGTGAAGATAGCAAAGGCCCGAGGTCTATGGATGATAGGCAGAGGTTTGCCAGTGATTTTCGTGACAGACAACGCGAAGACGGGGCGCGAGACCAACGACGACCCGTACGAGAAGTTCGTCGGAACAGAGACGGCCCGCAAAATGATAAGTTTGGCAGATCTCGCCGTGTGACAGAGGAAGACTGGGCATCGGCATCGGAAGCTGTGAGCAACAATGATTCTGATGATTTCTTTTCAAACTTGATGAAGGAGCTTCAAGATGACAATGACTCTTCGCCCTCGAGGGCACGTGGGGCACGTCACCATGACAATGCCGGGCCGAATTCGAGGACCGAAAAGAGCCGTGACTCAGAAGAAAGCTTCTTTGAAAATCTCATGTCTGAGCTGGGAAGTGCATTACAAACAGATACGTCCTCAAATCCAAATCCCACACGTAAGGATAGTGACAATGATTTCTTCGCCAATCTTGAATCTGAACTGTCGTCTTCATTGGGTGGTGAATTGGGACCTTCTTCTGATAGCGATGGCACAAATGGCAAGAACGATGATGCGTTCTTTGCAAGTCTTGAATATGAACTCACTTCTTCATTGAATGATGACGAGCGAAGGAAAAAACAAAAGAAGGGAAGTAGAAGACAGCAGAATGACTCCTCAGATGATGATTTCTTTGCCAGCCTGCAGCAAGAAATGAATGATTCGTTGAATCAACCGTCTAGAACGCACGATACTACATTGGAAGACGATTTCTTCTCTGGTCTCATGGATGATGTGGCAGATGAGCTTGAAATGACCGAAAGAAAAGAAAAGACAGTTCCAAAGAGCACTGTGAAAGCACAAAACTCACCAAAAGACACTATCGGTGACCTTAATTCATTGTCGGTGCCCGAGCTGAAAGAAATCTTGCGGAGCAAAGGGTTAAAAGTTGGAGGCCGCAAATCTGAATTAATTGAACGACTGCAAAGTATAAAAGTTACTTAATTTGTTGTAGGCAGCATTTTGTAAGAAGAGTACCATAGCACAGTTTCGTCAACAACAACAGAAATAACTTGAGTTAAGAGCCATCACACTCCAACAGGTCGGAATGGCGTGATAGCTGATTGAGACAGTCGCACCTGGAAATGTACTTAAGCGGCATCAGAGATACTTAATCAGTTGTAAGCAACACTTATTGATAATAACTTATTCTTGGACTACTGGATGAAATTCTAGATCTTCAACTCGCATAGTAGCACTAATTAATCCCTGACAACACTTCACGACTTAGCGCGAACAGCAATCAGACTTCAGTAAGGTCAGCCTGGTCTGTTAGTTGATTCATCATATCAGCAACAATGTATTTGATGTTGTTGAACAAGCGACGGAAATGTACCTCAAGAGCTTCATACTTTCCATGAGGTTGTTGGAGATTATTGTGAGCGATTTGACAGATGTGACCAAGCTTGAAAATTCGATTCTTGATGTCGTTGCGGCGTTCCAAGCTCTGGTCATCACGGAAACCTTTCTGCTTTGTGATGATCATTTCGTAGACACCTTTGTCAAGAGGAGGCCCCAATTCTCCGGCTTCACTTCCAGGTGGGAGAACAAGATGCATTTTTTCTTTCTCAGCCTCATCAATATCAAGATCGTCAATTGCCTTTTGCTGTGCCACCAGTGTCGCTTCTGTTTCGAGCCACATTGCAAGGGCGTCATCGTTCACGGGTTTCCCCTCAATGGGAACAATACGGAGAAGTTGCTGAAGACTTTCTTCTCCCTCGGCAGCAGGAACACGATCTACCACATGGACAAGCACAGAAAGAAACTCATTCTGGACTGCATCACTTTCCTTGAATGCCTTTGTTTTGTTGTAGCAGAAGCGCATGAAGAGCTGCTCAAGAATCGCACAGAGATGGATTCCTTCAGGGAGCATTTCATCCATTTCACACACCATCGACACAACATTATGATCCATCTCAAGCCTCATTTCTGAATCGACAAATCCAAGACCTTGAATGACCTTCTTCGATAGATCAAGATAGTTATTTTTCTCTTCTCCATTGCAAAAGTCCTCCAATGAAGATCCTGCCATCCATTCCATCATCTGCTCCGTGATGGTTGGGTAGCACTTTAGAGAACTTTGAATCTTGCGGATTGCCTGAGCAAACTCACGCTTGTTCTCATCATGAATGAAGTGCTTGGTGTCGTTGGGGTCGTTAGATGCTGCAATGGCTTGTTGAAGTGCCATGACTGGATAGCGAGGCTCCTTCCCAGTAACATTCGTGATCTGCCCCAGCATTAAATTCTCAATGTACGGCCATTCCATTCCAAGATAAATAACATTGCCCTGCACATCCATACCTCTGCGTCCGGCTCTGCCTTGCATCTGTTGAGCGATGAGAGCAGTGAGATTATCTCCCATGTCACCACAGAAAACACATGAACGGAATGGCATGTTTACACCATAAGCAAGCGCTTCATCAGAGAATACAACAGCGAGCCTTCCCTTTTGTGCAAGAATCTGAACTTGGCGGCGGTAGCAGGCGAATCCAACCTCATTGGTGTAGATGGCAATGCCACGGCGAAGCCCTCGGATTAGAGCATGATTAATGTCTACCTTCTCTCCAGCCTTCTTCATATCAGCAATAATGTCTTCGATTTCATTGAATCCAAGGCGTTTCCCTGCAGGAGCTAGCACATATTTGTCGTGTGGCTTAGTGGTATCTTCCTGGATAAGGTTGTCATCAGTAAAACCAGTTTTCGCATCCTCTTCAGCCTCAGCAGCATTGACTCGAGATGCTTGACCCGCCGCAACTTTACGGAGTTGCGCTTTTTCACGGGCTAGCTTGATCAAATCCTTGCGGTAGTTGGGAAACTCGTTGTTTTGCTCGTTTTCGAGGCTGGCGAGGAGTGTCTTGAACATGGAAAATGCTCCGTAAGTGTCAAGCTGAAATGCAACCGCAGGAAGGAGATCACTGTCTCTTAGCTGAGTGACCACACTGTAAAGCATATCGCTCACGTCCTTTTTCGCGGCGAGGGGAGGTGGCAACTGAGCTTGGCGTAGCTTTTCGTAGAGCTCAGGATGAGACTGAGATAAGGCGGCCAGTCGAGTCTTCAACCTGGTTTCGTACTCCTTTGTCTGATTCAGTGAGATGCGGTGGGTGTCATCAGTTTCAGACTTGAAGAAGTTGTCGGGATCATCATTTTCGTCCAATGAAGTTCCAGGAAAAATGGCCTTCATCCTTTTCCACAAATCAATCATGTCAGTGGGAGTCATGGACAAGGCAGCAATCAAATCTGGCGAAGATTGCAAACGCTCAGGAGTCATAGCGGCAACAGGGTGTAGCTTCACGAGTTTAGTCTTCAGCTTGCCATCCTTGCCCTCAGACTCGACAACAACCCAACGTTGCAAATTAATGAACCGAGAGAAGTATTCTTCCAAAAGAACCTCCTCTGCAACGGCATCCACCAACTCCGCAGACACATGCTCATTGCGAACTTTGCTTAGCCACGCCTGCAGCTGTTTCGCATTCCCAATAGTGGCACTCAAAGCAAGGAAAGGGCAGTTGCAGCATCGAATGATTCTCTGTAGGGCATCTCCTTCGGGTCCGTTGAGAGTGTGGACTTCATCAAGGACAAGATAGTCAAACTGACTGTAACCGCCATCAAGTATCATAAACTCTCTCTGGCCATTCTTCATCTCCTGACCAGCCACGCCGCGAGCCTTGATGAGTGATTTTTCTACCGCGCGGGGAGTACCAATGAAAACTTGCGCTCCACCCGTTATTTCCTGGAAGGTAATGAGATCAGTTGCAACAGTGACATTTCCTTTGAAGAATTCGTAGTATGTGGCAGCAATTTGCCAGACAAGAACGTCACTGGGCAAGACGAATAAAACAGTACCCTTGGCCTGTTTACATGTGTAAGTGCTTAAAAGAGTTTTTCCGGAAGATGTAGGGGCACAAACAACAGCCGATTTTCTATTATCAATTGCATCAAGAATGTCGCATTGCCAATCTTCCAATCTGAAGGCCCTGTTGTAACGACTCAAAGGAGGAAGACGATCAGCCATTTGGGTGAGCTGGAAGGAGATGATGTCCTTTTTCCCACTCATAAGCTTCCTGGCATACTTGAGAGAGTCTTTGAATTTGTCTCCGTTTTCTTTGAGCAACTCTTTGAGCCCCTTGGCTTCTACGGAAAGAGCGACTTTTTTCGTCTCCTCTGGTTTATCCTTGCTCTTCTTCCCATCTTTTTCTTTCTTGGGGTCCTTTTTCGAATCCTTCTTCGACTTTTTATCATCATCCTTCGAATCCTTTTTGCTCTTCTTCTCGGCAGAGATCTCGGCCTCGGCATTTTTAAATGAGGGCATTTCTTCCAAGGCCCACAAAATGTCAAGAACTTCTGCTTCGCTGGCGCCTACGGCTCCCAGCTTCAAATCCGAAACAGCCAAATGGAGCATTTTGATCATGCGATGAATTTTTCCGAGGGGAGTGTCGCAGTTGGCATCCTGAAGAGTCTTCAAGGTACGAAGGTTGGAAAGTTTCATAAGATCACGCTCGAGATCCTTCTTCGACTTCTCCGCCGCATTCGATTCTTTAATCGCATCGGCAGTTGAGATCTTTTTGGTGTTCTTTTTGGCGTTCTTTTTCTTGTCGTCCTTGATATCTGGTTCAGTGGCGGCGGTTATACGCTTTCGACGTTCTTTTTCCTCTTCCCATTTCTTGGCGGGGTCGAAGATGGAGCCTTCGGGAGGTGCCATGTCTCGAAGAATGATGGGGATGGACGATCGCACCTTGGTGGTGACGATCGCTTTTCTTTCTTCGCGATCATATTTCTAGGATGGCGGGTGGGGTTGTGAAAAAAATAATTATGAGTGAGAGTTAAATAAAACGAGAACCAGTATGATGCCTGTATGGTAATCGCATTCCATTTGCGACTGATAACATGATGTACACCGTAGACACGGACACCACAACCCCGAAGCCGGCATCAAACAGCAACCCCCATCATCTCACCAGCGAACCAAACTCACCTTTACGATCCCATCTTTGTACATAAGCGCATTCTTATCCACCCAATAAACATCAAACGTTCTCGATGTAATGAACGCATCCTCCACCCCCGCCGTGACTTCCGCCACTGCCGCATCGGCAGCGGCTCCGGAATTGGGTACTACGGTATTTCCACCATTTTGAGTGTTGGCGCCGCCGGCGGTCGTCGCCTTCTGTGGCGCGGGAACGAAAGACATACACTGACTAGCGGGAGAGGGGGGAAGGCTCTCTTGGAAAGCGTTTCGGATGGCACACCTTCTGTGCGAATTGTGAAGTTGCGCGAGATGAGGAGATGGACGAACGAAAGCCAACAACACAACTACATAAAAATATAATGTATGGTACGGTACAATTTTGAACCTATGACAGGCCGTGTCTTCACGCATTACCTAGTCGCACACCGTACAATAGCGTACCTTTTGTGGATGAAGGATGTCCTGTAGCCATAATAGGATTACTTCAAAAAATCCGTGAGGCGATGGTATCTCATTTGATTTTTTAAAATTCGTTAAAGGTAACTGGTCATGAGCGAAAAATATTGTTATTCGTACGTAGTAAACAGTTTTCTAAAACAATTGAAATACGGACTTCAACTGCGTTTTACACAAATTACTCTCTTTGCCTTCTGTGACTCATTATTTCTTCTTCGACCTTCGATGTTCGAGCTCAACTTATTTCCATGTGATAATCCACACTACAATCTACTAGATATAATACAGTCACACTGACCTATACTGACACACCCACCCACCTGACATCTCCTGAAATAAAGAGATCGCTGGACAATTACATAGTTAGAAATTCAAACTCTGCATTTCGACGACTTTCATCCAATCGAAGAATGTCCCCCAACTCAGCAATAGTGGCCGCCGGTGTAGGTGCCACCTTCAGTCTCCTTCGTCTCTGCACAGATCTCATATCAAAGGCCTCCGAAACCGCCAAACAAGACGATGAAAAGCTAGATCATTCGAAGCCCGGAAAGGAGGCCGAACTGGGCGATACACGTCGCTCTTCTCTCTTATCAGGGAGAAGGCTTTCGTTGTTCAATATAAATGGACGCATGTCTATGGGGAATATCAATGCGTTTGATTCGAGAAGAGGTGGGAGAAGGAGTTTTGCTCGTACTAGAAACCAGAATGGAATGGAATCCTCGCAGGCTGTGTCGGATGTGGAAGAGGCAGGCGTTCAAGAGGAAGAGGAAGAGCCGAAATCCAAACTGGAAGCGTCAATCCCCATACTTTCCTCGGTCGTCCATTTTTTGTTGTTTGGCTACTTCCTCTCCGCGACAATTCTCACTTCAGTCAGCTCGGATCCCTCATTCGATGATGCTATCTACGATTCAATTCCCCTCGGATGCGCCACCGTCGCAGTCTTTCTTGGCCTCGTCGTAAACCTTAGAGATTTTCATCGAAATCGATTCACGTCCTTTCAGCGCATGCTGTATTCCATGTCGGCGTTGATATTATGGGCCGGATGCATCGTGTTGATTGCTCTACCATCGAGTTCGACGGTGGTGGACAATGGCCGTAAAAACCCGACGTCACTCGACATTACCACCGTCGTTTGTCTAACGATTTATGCCATCTTATCCATTGCTGAGGGAAGAGTCTGCCGCAAACCAAAAGTTTCAGCCAAAGATGGGAAAAAAGCAAAACTCAACAAACGAGCATTACTCACCATTCTAAAACCTTACTTTTGGCCGAACAAAACGGCCACATCCGCGACACTCAATCGTATTCGTGCCATCACCACCTGGATTTGCGTTATTCTTTCCAAGGCATGTTCGTTGACTTCGCCTATTTTGCTGGGGACGGCGTCTACAGCGCTCACTCGCTATGATTACGAAAATGCTATTCGATACTCCATTTACTACGCGTTGTTGCAGCTGGCGGCGTCAACGTTCAAGGAGGCGCAGTCCTTGGTGTATCTACGTGTGGGTCAGGCTGCCTTTGTTCAACTCAGCGAGCTTAGTTTCAATCATCTTCACAGCTTGAGTCTCGATTGGCATCTGAGGAAGAAGTTGGGGGAGGTCATTCGCTCTATGGATAGAGGGATTGCCGCGTGCGATATGCTGATGAAATACTTGTTCTTGTGGTTGATGCCTGCCGTGGCCGAGTGCATTTTGGTCACGATTATATTTGCGAGCTATTTTGATTACTTCCCCCTTGCGGTTTCGGTGTTCTTCTTCGTCTTGACATACATTGTTTGGACGATTTTGGTCACGTGTAAGTGAATTTGACGCTTATGTCGAGCTGTATGCTTCGTTCACAACTTATACGCTCTCTTGTGCTTTGTGACTTCCTCTCTGCGTCCATGTTGCTCTACAGTATGGAGAAAAAAGTTTAGGAAACAAGTCGCAAAGAGTGACAATGATTGGCATGACAAATGCACAGATTCGCTCGTTAATTTTGAAACAGTCAAATACTTCACTGCCGAAGAGTATGAGAAGATCAGGTGAGACGAAACATTTCTTGCATTAAATTTTGGTCCGTCATCGTATCCTTATTTGCACGTCCTTGAACATGAAAGATTTGCCAAGTCTGTTGAAACCTTCCAAATGGGAAGTGTCAATGTCCAAGGATCTCTTTCTTTTCTTAACATTTCACAACAAGTTTTGCTTCAAAGCTGCCTCGCCACCAGTCTGTCACTTGCAGTCATGAGTATTCGTGATCGTCAGGACTGCTGCCTCGCCGCTGGCTGCACTGATCCGAACTCTCAGTGTTGCACGAACTTAGGCTCGATTTGCCCGGGATTGGAAGTTGGCGACTTTATCACTGTGTTGACGTACACTATCAACTTATTCATGCCATTGAACTATTTGGGAAGCGTCTACAACATGATCGTTATGTCGCTTGTTGACCTTGCAAACTTGTCTGAGCTGTTGGCCGAAAATCCTGACGTAACTGATGCCCCGGATGCTGTACTCGTGCCCCCAAAGAACGAAACTGATCCAGATGTCGTGGTTGAGTTCGATGATGTTACGTTTCACTATCCTACGCAGCCAGACACCAAGGGATTAAAAGGTCTTTCGTTCAAAATGAAGAGAGGCACTGTCACCGCAGTCGTAGGTCCGACTGGTGAAGGGAAAACTACAGTATCGAGGCTGCTGTTCAGATTCTACGATGTTTTGGGAGGAGCCGTAAAGATTAATGGCATGGATGTTAGATCGTTAAAACAAAGAAGTTTGAGAGGTGCTATCGGAGTAGTTCCCCAGAATACTTCTCTGTTCAATGATACGTTGAAGAACAACATTCGCTATGGCAATCAAAACGCAACCGACGACGAAATCATGCAAGTGATCGAAGATGCTCAACTCAAAGCATTCATTGATAGCTTGCCGGAGGGTTGGGATACCATGGTTGGCGACAGGGGTCTCAAACTCTCTGGTGGCGAAAAGCAGCGCACTGCAATCGCTAGATGTCTCTTGAAGAACCCTTCAATAGTTGGTGAGTCAAATGTAAATTTGCGCGTACACTTTCATTTTTGAGGTTCAGTTCATTGACTCGTCATTACTTTATCGACACTTCATCAGTTCTTGATGAGGCGACATCAGCACTCGACACAGTTACTGAGAATTCCGTGCAGGATGCCTTAGATAGACTGGGCAGTGACAGAACTGTCCTCGTTATTGCTCACAGGCTGGGAACCATCAGGAAGGCAGACAACATCATTGTGCTTGGCGATGGGCGGGTCGCCGAAGAGGTGAGTCGAAATGTGGACATTGTTAATTTTCACATGTTTGGTCACATCGCTTTTGTGTTATCAAATCTTGTAGGGTACACACGATGAGCTGCTGGCTCTGAATGGCAAGTATGCAGAAATGTGGAACATGCAGTTACACTCTACCCGAGTGAATAACAGCAAAGGAGATTTGAGTGAATTAGATCCACTCCCTGAAGCAGAAGAAAAGAAAGAGTAAATGCTTCTTTTAGAGAGCAAGATTACATAGATAGTAATATGGATAATTTGTAATAAAAGTTTGGTTGGATAATGCTACAGGTGAAAAGCAATAGATGCAGTTAATTCATTTGAAAAGATGTCTACCAATTCAGCCATTTTGTCTGATCGTCATCAACAGGATACCCCCAATATTCCATTGCCTCTTTCATCTGATACGTCTCCTGGTCAGGAAAGTACAAATTTTCACTCACAAATTTACCCGTCACATCCAAGCTATTATACCTATGAACCGTCATGGTTTCATACAACCCCTCCAAGGCAAAGGGATCATTCTCAACAAAATCAATGGCATGATCTCTATTCATGGCATTGAAAAGCATGAGAGTCCCAATAGGAATCGATTTTGGATCCATCTTTTCTTCGGTCGCCACATGCAATGGCCCCGCGGCTATAACGCGATCGCTCCGAATCATGTACTCCAAATGCTTATTGTAATGCTCCTCTCGAACACCATCGGACATGGCCTCCGGTCGATCGAATGCCAGCAACATGTTAGGACGGCCATCGCGTCCATCGTCTCTGCGAAGTGTATGATCTCGAATGTGTCTCCAGCGATAGAGCGGTACAGAAGATACATCGCATTCTCCGGTTTGCGGGTCGACGCCTAGGATTGAACGGATGATGGGGTCGCGAGAGAGGGCCTCGCGACAGTGTTCAAGTGTCGGTGAGTCGAGGCACATTGCGTGGCCTATGGTTCGTTGGAGGTCAGAAGAGAGTCTATGTGGATGCATGAATGCAATCAAAACAGGGTTTTATTGAAAGCAAAGACAAATTTTCATAACGTGAGAGACCTCATCATCTAATTTTCAGAATATCAAGCAAGAGGAAACATGCACCACTCACAACTGATGACTCCACAAGACGTCCGCCATACTCCCCGTATTAAACGTTTCATTGTACAAATTCTGCTTCCTTGCCCACATGACATGATCTTCCGTAAGGGCCACTCGTTGATTGTGCATCTTCCACAAGATATGATCATTATTGTATTCCTCCCAAACGACTTCTCTATTGTTCCTTTCAAGTATTTCGAGAAACATTGGTTGAAATCCTTGATCGGGCGATTCTTCCTCCTGTTTGAATTTCGGCAGTGGCACATGCACATCTTCTTCGTCTACCTCTTGCTCCTCTTCCGCGTAATCAATCTCCTCGCCATCGTCATCATCGTCGTCCATACCGTCATCGAATGTACCCACCACAGATGCCGAACTCTCACCCTCCCAAACTTCTCCGTTGTACATCTTGGACAAGTCCCTATCAAAAACAATGGCCACCCAACGATTTCCCACGTTGTTTCGAGACATGGGCACAGGCATTTCCTCGATGGTGGGAGCGTCGGCCATATCGTCGTCACCTCGGGATCCAGGGGAGGAGGAGGAAGTGTCAGCGGAGGAGGTGTCGTCGAAATCAGATTTGTCGGGCTTGTAATCCGAGCTGTCGGCCACGAAGGACATGGAGAGTGATGTTTTGGGTGAGGCGATGGTGTGTAGGCATTTTGTGTGTAGTGGTAGAACAAATGCTGCTGCTGGAAATGTTGGTATCGACAGCCAATACATGGAAGCTATGATGAAGGAGTTCATGATGTGGATCGTTTTTATTCGGCGGTTTAATCTCTGTAGAGGATTGATGGCGAGAGGTGTTGATTCGGTCGATCTTGATTCCATGGCGGCGTGATAACGATTTCGAGATGATGTTGTGATGGGTATATTCAGATTTGGGGCAGCACGGCAGCAGTGATGGTCTGGTCTGTCTTTCCCCTTTCTTAAGGGCTTTTTGTTAGTTAGACAATGCACAATAATTTATATCGTGAAAACCATGTATCAACTCTAACCCTCATTATAAGAACTAACGCATTATAAGAACATTTTGCCATTTCTCAGGACATTTGTGTTTTAACCTATTAAAACGCCAATTAGTAGTCTAGTTAGCAATCCATTAGATTCTCCATTTCGACAGCAATGTACACATATGTGTTGCTCCCCGTAACTCCGTCTGGATGCAGAGATATGAGCAATCGCGTGGAAGTCCACAACACACATCATCACATCACTGGTGGGCTTACTGTTTTTACATACAAAAGTACAATTTTCCGTACTTTCAGGGCACCACAAAAACGATGTTGCTCTCTCTCCCTCCCCCGGAATGCCGCATTATTATTGTCGGCTTCTTGCCGGACAACAACGGGCAGTCCTGTGCATTGCATCCATTTGGTTGTGGCAACATGATTGTGTTGCATCATGATGATGGGAAGAGCGGGATGGCTGTGGGGTAGCACGGTGGTGAAATTCATGCTTTGATGGATGGTGCGTTTAATAAGTGGACATTGGGTGAGGAGTTTAGATCATTGCAAAAATGGTGGGTGGGCACATAAGCCCAATGTCTATTGTATCGTAGTAGGAGGTAAAAAAAGAGAAGAAACTTTTCATTACCTCCCATGTTAAACGCTTTTACAAGGCTCATATTATAAGAACATTTAAGATAACATTCGGACATTTTTCCATTCTTATAATGAGGGTTATACGGTAATTTGCTGACACCAAGACCTCACTACTCTAGTAATTAATGCCAATCGGAACACTGTACCAATTCTGGTATAGAAATTCATGTCTATACCAGATCTGGTATAGTCATAAGAATATTTCCAAAAACACATACTTCCAGACCATTCTGGAAGTTGCTGACATCACCGTTGGATTCCTCACAAAAAACTACCCCTCTAGAGATATATCACCAACCTACTTGTCTATTGAATATAGGAAGCGTCGACTTTGCTGAAAATTACTACACATGACGTGTAGACACTGGTAAATTTTGTACAGATGCAAAATGTGATGCAACATAAACAACTCATGCAGAAATTCTGATGGATGTTTGATGTACAGTAGATCCGAGAACACATGTTGCCAGGAAAATTTGCGATACTTATACAAACAGTTTTAAGAGTGTTAAAGGCTATGATTAATCCAGTTGCCATATCGCTAAACGATCGCTATGCCAGTACTGGTATGTAAAACATCCTTAAAAAATCTGTTCTGATTGGCGTTAAACCTTCATTTTCCGCCTAAATGCACTGGGAATAGATTCCCCATTGCATGAC
>JALLPC010000025.1:0-21433 GCA_036940045.1 Stephanocyclus meneghinianus | reverse complement strand
AAAGTTGTGCGGACGCTGAAGCAGAAGGCACTGAAGCAGGTACAGAACAATGGTCAACATCGAAGGACAAGGAAAGTAATAATCTCAGTAGTATGTGTGCGTATGCCATTGCTGGGAGACGAGAAGATTGGCTGTGGACAAATCGTATCAAAGAATGTCGCACATATAAATGCTTTATTTGCGGAGAAGACGACGCGCACGGCTCATCATTGAGAATTCCAATTCAGTGCATAGTTGATGACGAAGAAAATTATGAATATTTTGAATTTAGGGACTGGCGTCAGAATTTCGCAAAGCAGCGCCCAGAGCCAGAATTTGTTGAAGATAAACGGAGTAAATGTTCTGTTGCAATGCACGTGGGATGCGCTCGATGGAAAGCTGACTTGGAAAAAGTGAGTGGAAAGGCGTGCCACCTGGTTTATTTTTATCCTGGGCAGCAACAAGGGGATCAGGATGCAGAGTTCAATATGGCTGTTGCTAATTGCTACTGCACAGCACATGCACGCGAGGTCATTCTTGGAAATCCTAAAAATTCTGTCAAGAAAGAAAATATGCCAGATCGTGATTCGGAGGTTAACATGGAAATGGCTCGAAAGAAGAGGAATTTGAGCACAGCGGCATTCAACCATCAACATCAGAATAAGCGTGCGAGAAAAGTACCTGGTCCCAAAAAATCTAACATTGCCCCAAGGACAAGCGATCCCAAACCATTCGGCAAGAGGGAATCAAGTGTAATTCTCTCAGATGTTAGAGAAGAGGAATTCACTGTGTTAGGGAAGTCAGGCAAAGCTCTGTCGAGAAAATTTCCAGATAATAGCAGTAGCTTGAAAAAGTTACAACAGAATCCAGTTGCGAAAGAAAATGACTCCTTGGTCCCTCTGCCAGCGAAAGCAAGTAAGCTGAGTGGACCCACCAATAACAGTTCATCAATGGCAGACATCAGCCTTAAAAGTATCCTGAATACTGTTGCAAAAGGTAACAAATCTCAGGTGCCTTTGGTAGCAGGGACAAGCAAACTAAAAGCAGCCGCATCGTCCACAAGACCTGTGCACTTTGCGAAAAAACTGGGCGTTTCTTCTACTGTGTCTGGAGTGCGTCCGAATGCTGCTGGCCGTTCATTCTCGGTGAAGCTGCCATCAAAGAAACCTGTTGGAATTCTCAAGAACAAAACACCAGGTCCTATTGTAGGGAATCATGGCTCTTTTGAAATAGTTACGCAAGAACGCCCGCAGTCTAAAGCTACTTCCTCTGTCTCCAATGGTCATCAATTTTCCACACCAAATAATAACATATTGATATCAAATCATTCATCCGTTGCAAACGAAAAGATTTCTGAAGTTCAAGTACCAGCAGGAACCACTATGAAATACAGCTCTGCTTCAAATATATTGGACGCATCAAAACAATCAAACACAAAAAATACTGGCAATCATTCTTCTGATTCGCGGCACGAGTTTGGCACACTGAAATATCCGGCCGTGCAAGACGAAACACAGCAGACAAGGACTTCAAAAGTAAGAACCCAGAACAATTAGCGGGGAGCGCAGTCATTGCAACGTCCGAGGCTTCATTACCCGATATCCCGCTGTCCAATGTATATCTGTCAAAAGTACCACCTACGATCCACAGATGTCGAATGATCGTACGAAACGAATGAAATTAGAAAACGATTGGAATCATAATTAACTTCACAACACTTCATCGTATGTCACTAAGATCACGGCGAATATCTGACTTTAATTTACATCAACTTGACAAGTTCTCTAGCAACGTTCGAATAACTCCGCAGAGTAGATTACTCCGTGGCAGCAAACAATTGATAGTTCGCTCCAACGCCCAACCAGGACGAAACGATGTTGTAGATATCTCGCCGCGAATCTGCGACTGCGTCCCCGTCCGTATCCTGAACCTTGTGAGTCCAGAAATGATGCGACGCGCCAGGAACGCTGAGGGTCAATTGGTTTGTGGCGCCTCGAAGTCCAGACACTGCAAGTTCAGTCCACGGATCAACGTCACCATTGACAAATAGAATTCTCTGTTCTCCGTGATCGTCAAAAAGTCGAGGGCCGGAAGATGGGTCGGCACTGTCCATGGCTTCTGCACTAGGGGTGAGCTCCCATCCGCCGTAATATTCTAAAGTAGACTGAACCGATTTTATCACGTCATCTGGATGTATGTCGAACATTTTTTGACACAATTCCAAATCTCTGTCAACATCATGATATCCTTTTCCATAAGGGCATAGTGAATCAACATGACATGTTTGATAAAAACCGAATTCAGTGCATGTCTGGTACATCCACGATCTATCGTTAGCGTTTTCTGGCGTGGGAGTTGAGAAATAGTCCACATACAAAGTCCAGTCGACATTAGCACATTCATCACCGAGCTCAATCCCACTGATTTTCGCAAGAATCTCCATAGATGACTTGCTGGGTTTATTATGGCGTTCGCTTGTAATCTCATCACAGAGCTTTTAGCAAGTAAAAGTGGAAATTGAGAATCAAACAAGCGGAATAAGACACCGCACTACACTTGTGAACTCACTTTCTGTATGTTGCATAGATTTTTCTCACAGCTAGGATCATTTTCTTGGGCAGGCACTTGCAGTATCCCGTCACCGATAAATACTTCAATATTTCTTCGACTCTCTAGAAGCGCTTCGGCCCCGTCGCAAACATTGAACAGAGTAGCAACATAATCAACTGGGTCGTCGGCACCATCTTTCTGCTTCGGAAAGGACTGGCCTTCCAATGCAGCTACAACCTGTTCATGTCCCTCGACAAAAATTCTGTGACACTCCTCACTGCCGCCAATGGCTTCATCTGCCAAGTCCCACGCCACACGGTCATAGTATTCACGAAAGTCGAGTTCGGCTTGAACAGGAGCAGAATTCGCAACAGCACCATGAATAATATTAGGGTACAACAAACGCGACCATGCCGAAAGCATGCCAGGGTAGCTTCCTCCGAAGGTAATCCACTGAACATTTTGATTGGTCGCGGAAAAGGCGCTGAAATGCCTTGAAACTTCGGTAGACTGCACGAACTGGATCACGTCACGTATCGCTTGCCTCGAGGAGAGGTAGGCGAAGTCGCCGCGCATCACGTCATTGTCAGAGTCGTAATCAGTTGCGTTGTCATCAGAATCAATTGCGTTGTCATCCGAAGTGGATGCACGTTCGTTTGAGTCAAGATTCATTGAAGAAGGAACGGATTCACCGTAATATCTATGCTCAAGGGCAAACATGTGAATGTTCCAGTTGTGCTCGTTGAATAGCTTAGCCGCCAGGCCTATCATATCACCAGTCTGTAAAAAAGCGTGAGTAACAAGTACCGTGAGACGAGGGCGAAACCTAGTCCAACGACAGAATCATTGGCAGCTAATCAAAACATTCTTCTTACACAATGAACAGAATCAACAAGGACAGAGGCTTTCAAGGACGGCCCTTCCCCTCCCACGCAAAGAAACGCGGCAGTCTGCCTCGTCCCCTGCCCCACTGTCTCGTGCTGGACGTAACGACCACTGTAAAAATACCGCTGCCGAAACGTCACAGACGAGTTCGGGTCATCGCTCTCGGAAAAGTGATCGAGTCGCTGATCGAAAAACAATGTTTCTACGTCATGATATCCTTCCGGAGACGAAGTTCGCAGTTCCGCCACCTTCTCGGTCCGGTGCCGACGCTGTTCGATCTCGGCGAGGATTTCGGGGATTCGTCGAGGCGCGGGGAGGGCGCCTGCTCGATTGCCGAGGAGTGTTAGAATGAAAGACGTGAACTTCATGTGTTTTCTTCGTTGAGAGGGTGCGGTTGTTTACGGTGGCTGGTTTCTCTGCCCCCTCTAATCCATGATGAACTCTCAATGTGCTGGAGTCAAAATAATATAATTCTCGATTTGATATTTGTTCTTTTGGACATGAATGCAGGTCTTACTAAGAACAATAAATCTTTAAAGGTAAATTGGAGGATTGCTGAAGCAATAAGTTTATTGTGTCAAGGTAACTTGTATCTAACCTATAAAACGCAGAAAAATAGTACAAATGGGGGGCGTGCGAAAGGAGGGTAAAAGGGAGGCAGTAAGGGTGACAGAGGTATTATGGTGTATTGTATCGTACTTATGAGAATGTAGGTGGGTTGTATGGAAGATCTATCTACGACTATGGTACTAGTAGAGCATTGTATCTATCAGGTACCATACCACGTATCGTATCTATCACAACATACGTACAATAGCTTTGGTAGGTAGATCTCAGCATCGAGAATCACAGTATCACAGCCCATCACAAGATACACCAATCGCCCGGCTATGGTACCAACAACAACAACTTAGGAAATTAGGTATTCTTTAATATTCTACCTAGACATGTTTAACCGTTCCGGAGTCTTCATACGCCGAGGATTTGAGGTCCGCAGCGTTGTGGTCGCAACCACGTGAGAGGGATTCCTCCCCTTCCAGGTAAGCTTCTTCCTGGGCAAATAAAGTAAAAACTTTATGATCTGTTTGATGTGGCTTGTTGGGATAAGATGAAATGCGAGCGAGCCGTTTGTATCGCGAGCAGCCAATAACATTCCCTTTCCCCCGAAGAGTACTCTACCGAGCTGAGATCTATCTCAAGCATCCATTTGTCTTTTTCTGCTAGTCCTTCTCCCCCCAGTTCGATTTGCATTTCTATCTCTTTTATCAGCTGTTCCTTCCTCTTCGTAACGACGAGTCCCGCAACCTTGTCATGCATTGTGATGTTTCGGTATATCCACACTCCGTGTGTGGCTTCCAAGAGTTTTTTTATCAGGGTATGAAACCAATCCGTCTGCGAAAGCTTGCAAAAAGGGCCAATGACGTCTGTTGAGTCGAGGGAGAGAAGTTCTTTAGAGAGCATGCCTTCCATCATCCTGCTCCAACCTATTTTATCCTGAGACATGATGAAGTCCAAGTATTGAGGGAGTATGCGGGAAGCCCCCCTGTCAAAACATAATGTGCCTCGAGATAGGAGGTAGTCTGTGATAAGGTCAGAGAGTTCTGGCGTTGTGCCTACCTCCGTCAACCAATTAGTGACTCCCCGTATCAGAAGGTTGAGGCATTTGATTCTCCCTATTTCTCTGCATTGAAGAAGGTGTCTTGTCGTCTCTTTGCATGCGAAGCAACTTGGACATTGCTTGCCCAAGTGGGAGAATTCCTTTTGTTTTGAGAGGTTTCCCAAAACTGCCAAGACCCCAAAGACTTGCTTCCCGGCAAATAGTTGGAACATTTTTGGGAGTCTGTGTAGCGTAGCATGTAGATCTGACCATGCGACTTCCTCAAACGCTTCTGGCGTGAGAATGTCGAGTTTCGCAAATAAGTATTTTGCCTCCTGCTTGTGGGCGAAATATCGGAGTGTGGAGTCAGAGTCGGTTGTGCACTTAAGCTGGTCAACTATCATTACCATTGGTTCAAGGGGAAACGCGCAAAGTACTTGAGGAGAGGGGAGGTGTTCCATGATCCTCCTCTTAGCTTCGGAGTCGCAGGCACAGTTGAGCTGCGAGGGCCTGGATAATTGGTGCCAGTCGGTCTTGTCATCCTGGTGCGCTTTCACATGCTTATATGTAAGGGAGAATGGGTGGTCTCGTCCGTAAATTGACATAATTTTCAATATATCGGCGTGTTTCCATTTGGGCGGGATGCCGGAGTTTGGGAGAGAGGTAACAGTGTGGAGAGCACTGGTGCAGTCTGAGTAGATTTGTACTTTTCCGGTAAGGCTTGGGCGTGATTTATGGATGCCGTGGAGGATAAGATGGATAGCCATTAGACCTATGAGTTCGCCCCGGAAAGCGTTGGCTGAGGGGGTGGCATCAGTTGTTGAGAACGATAGCCGTTCTTGGCTGGCGCTGCATTCCATGATGATGGCAGCTGAGCATACGCCTGGGTGGAGTTCTCTAACGTAGGAGCCATCTGAGACGCAGACTAGCGTGCCTTGTTCGATAGATGTGTATACCCATGAACCTGTGCCCGAGTATTTTAGACCTTTCCACCAGTGTGGGTGTGACCACGATAGTAGTACATCATGGAAGTGTGTCAGGGATTGTGTGTGTGGCGGGGGAGCTGAGTGTGAAAGGACAATAAGTTTGTCCTCGTTGGAGGGGCGGGTAGAGCAGAGATGAGTGTCGACTGGAGGGACATTGGTTATGCCTTCCCGGGCGTAGGGAGCATTCCTGGCATGACGGGAAGGGACTTGTCGACGGAAGACTTCCCATCCTTCCTGTGTCTTACGTAGGATAACGTTCTCGGTAGGGTCGTAGCAGCATGGCCAAATTACATGTGGTGGGTGCCGGAAAGCACCCAGTTTGGGATTGCGTCTGCCGCCAGGAGCTAACTGGGTGATGGCATCTTTCCATAACCGGAGGGACGAGGGTGGTGGTTGCTGACGACCAAATCGATAAGTCGACCAGTTGGTGCCGACTTCTCGCAAGGTAAAGTACTTGGAGTCGATGGATCGGCCATCAGCTTCAAACACGTCTGATTCGTATAACACTTGTTGGTGAATCCGGACCGTGTTGAGGATTTTGCGTTCTTCCTGGGAGTATCCACTTTGTTCAAATGCTACCATGAGCCACCTATCCTGTTCTCTTGGGAGTTGGAAGAGTTTATGGTTGAGGAATAAGTGACAGTGGAAGTGATCGAGTTTTTCCCATAACGACTTGCAAAACCCCTCAGTTGCGTAGGAGCCGTATTTGCTGTAACTGAGTGTAAATGGTTGGTGCGATATGCCGACTTCACAAATCAGGAGTTCTAGAGACATTTGTAACTGTACCCCTAGGACGGATGTTGTCCCATAGTGTGTGTAGAACTTCCGGTATGCTTCGATTAGGGCTTCTATGCCCCAATGGGGGAATCCCAGTCCGTAGAACCCTGTGTCTAGGGACCTTAGCTCTCGTCTGGCTGAGCGAATAAGGCCTCCGATCGGTGCCATCCAGAAGTATGGTCGATGCATTGAAGCGCTGAGATCTTGGAGAGAGGAAGTGTTAGCGCAGAGTCCATACTTCACTTTCGGCCAAAATTTTCTGTGTACACTGATATGGAAATCTCTTGGCTTTAATCCCGAATTCCTGGCTTGACCTGCCCAGGTCATGGCCTTGGTTGATAGTGTATCTAGGGCTGCCTGCGTATTGGAGGGGGAGGATGTCCCGCCAAGGGTGGTGCTGGGAGTGGAGACTGGGAGTTGTTGGATGCAAACTGAGGAGCCGTCTGGAAGTGGGACTGCGATGCTTAGGGGTTCCGACTCTTGGAATTCTTGGTAGGACCATTGGCCTCTTGTGTCCCACTTATAACCAATAAGGTAGTAAAAGCATTTCTCTGGTTTCAGGGCTCCTCCTGTGGCAATGAGGAGGTTTCCCCAACTCGTTACACTTGCCTGCAATGCACTGTGAGCATCCTGTATAGAGGAGTCTTCGTTCTGGCTAAGGTGCAAAAGGTCTGTGTCGTCCACATATAGTATGCAAGAGAGATCTTTTCTTTTTGAGCTGACCGGGCAAAGGAAGGAAGCCCCGTGTCCTTGTGCTTTGTGGGCATGCAGGATGGTAATCGATACCACTGTCCATCCAGCCGGCGATGCTCCATTCCCTTGCATGAACCCCTGGGTACTTAGATGTAACCTGGCACCAACCGCCCTATCAGAGTCGCCGAAGGAGGTGCGGAGAAAAAATTGCATTTGTTGAATAGCTGACAGCATTGTGCGAGTCATTGGTAGTTGTGCCCCTACCGCACGGAACACCAGGGAGGCTACTGCATGGGCAACTCTATCATAGCAGTTGGCGGCATCGATTGAAGCAAGACCTGCCGGGGCTTTCAACTGTCGCGATATATCATAGAAGAGGACCTTGGATAAGATACCATCTTCTGCCATCCGCTGCTTTTCACTGAATATTTCATCCGGCATTAGTTTGTATTTCCTGACGTTGTTTAGCATTCTTTGACCGAAAATGATTTTATTGGCAGCATTAAAATCTGCTTCCATGAGCAGGATCGCCCTGAGTTTTGAAATAAGCCTGACACCTGGAGCCTTCTCGAGCATGACGCAAAGTCCCTTTTTCCAACGAGCTAGTGCGATGCCGTGATGGAGGGCAATTGACGTTTTAAGAGCATGTACATCGGATATCATGTCAGAGTCGGCACCAGAGACATAGTGTCCAAAGTGGAGGCCCGATTGCGAGGATGAAGTGGCTTCCTGTTTGTGTTTCCATGTGTATTGCCAATCCCGTCGATTAATCAGTTGGTTTATGGAGTTTGGAGGGATGTGTCGGCGTATCCTTGCTATGGAATCGAACATCAGTTTCGTACCTAAATGCAGGTCTGGAGTAGTTTCATAGGAGCCATCAAGCACCGCATCCCCAGCTGGTGTGTCTGCGTTATAACCGAATTCCCCACGGAGTCGGCCTTGACAAATCGGAGCCTCTTCGGCCAAGTGGTATCGCTCGCGGTGGATCTTTTCCCAGATGATGTGCTGGACCTCCGATTGGGTGGTGTATTCTGAAATAGTTCCATCTTGCTCTTCAACTTGTACTGCCCGTACACTGCACCCCTGCCTTTTTCCAAGTGCCCAGTTGAGTCTTCTCCAAAAGGCCCTGTCTCGCTCGCTCTGTATGATCTGGAGGATCCTTCTTTCGGCGACCTCATCTCCCTTGTCTTTGGCTTCGTGTAATCGGGAAGTGAGGTGTGCGCGTCGATATCTGTGGCCGTGTTTGGCGAAGAATTGGCAGCGTTTCTTACATTCATGTAGCCGGTCCTTGAGGACTTGTATTGGGAGTGTGAGTGGGGCACTGATGCGGCATCTCCGAGCCTGTCGGAGGAGGTTTCCTTTGTTCTTGATCTTCCCTGCCCAGTATCTGAGGATGGAACGATAGCATAAGGTGCGCTTGATCCATAAGGACGCTTCAGGGGAGAACGGGATACGGCCGGATTTTAACTTCCTGCATTGTTTTTCGGAGCATATCATCAACTGACTAACCGTTTTGTCAATCGTGTCTAGTTTTTGTTGAACAAGTGGGGAGCCAGGGGGTTGTCTGCTGAGAGTGTGGAGCTTGTCGATGATTTTGTGGTGGGCTAGTTGGGTCTCTAGTACCTGATTGTAGCTATCAGCGCAATGAGGTATCTTGGTGTTTAAACGCCGAGCTGCGGGTCGTTTGATTGGTTGGGGGTTGACGCCTACCAGGGAGCGAGTGTGTATATCAAGAATGAATGAACGGTGATCCCCAACGCCATATCCGATTGGCATCGCGCAGATGTTTATAATTTCTACATCGGGGGTTGTCCATATTGCGTCGATAGGGCGTGACCCCCTGAAGTGGGTTGCCGTTAGGTGCGTGCCGGTGGAGGTCAAGGTGGATTCCTGGAGATCTAGGTCAGGATGTTCTACAAGGGCCCGACCCAATGAGCCTGTGTAGACATGATCATTTGCGTCAAGGCACAATATGAGTCGTCTTCCCTCTTGTCTCCAAGTGGACAGTTGAGTGAGTAGGTCTTCTTTGAATTTGGTACGGGGGCAGGTGCGGTCTTTCTTAACAACTGACCAATAAGCTCTCTGAAGTTGATATGAGGTGGAGGTTTGAGAAGGAGAAGTCCTACAGGGGTTGTAACCGACGATGACAGTGGTGATATGACCTTCTTTGCCAGAGAAGGTCATGTAAGACCAACGGCCGAGGCCTGTGGAATCCAAACCAGACAGTTCGGGGCGGAAGAGGCTAGCTAGCTCGCCGTAGGCCACCATGCCTGTGCCTCCTTCCATGCGCCTCCCCAGTGTCTTGGCGATGGGATGTGAGAAGTTACCCCCTGTAGCTCGGGTGAGGGTTTCGCCTCCGTTGAATAGTTTTGAGAGACCTGTCCGTTTGTTTTCTTTGTGAGCAAAGTTGATTTTGTGCTCGTTGAATGCGAAGATGTCGACCTCCAAGTCGTCTATAATGCCCATGGTTTTTTGTAGCTTTTGATTGCCGGGGATGTGAGGAGATAGGCCGTTCAGATTCTCGTAGAAAAGCCTGGTGGTGTCTTCCCTCTTTGAGGTTGGAGCCATCCCGATGGGGGACAGCAGGGCTTGGTTCTCAGTGACGAAGGAGGACACTTCTTCTTGGTCTTGCGAATCGCCTGGAAGTGAGGGAATGTGCTGTTGGGGAGAGTTGAGAGCATTGGTTCTGGCGACTGCGACAAGGTTAGAGTCAAGTTGGTTGGGGGTTAAGTGCCTATTGGCGAATCTCAGAGCTTGCTTTTCCATTGCGTTGAGTGTTGCTGAATGTGTTATTAAATTAAGATATCCCCGTTTTTGAAGAGTGCGTCTGACCCCAGTCTCTTCCAGCAGTGTGATAACTCTCCCATTAGAGTTTCTAGTACGAAAATTGTGCGCCCTGCGCTGTGACCTCCTGCCGTTGGAGGGATTTGACAAACTACTTGCGGCCCCTTGCACCGGTGCTCCCGTAGTCGAGGAGCCGGTGTTTTTGACGACTATCCGGAAGTTCCGGATAGGTCGTCAGGAGGATCGGCAACACTAGCCGTGGACGTGTTCGATGAGAGTTCCTCAACGCTTCTGTCCGAATCCTCGCTTTCTTGATCTACCCGTACTCCAACACTTGTGGGCGTGTGGCCCGATCGCCTGCTTTCACGATCCTCTTCTGACACGACACTGTTTTCTGAGTTGTCGGTCATTGTCTTGTCACTAGACACAACCTCCTTGGAGATGCGGACTCTTTTAGAAGATTCCTGTGACTGGTCCCCACTGGCGTTATCATTTGCCTCGTGCATCGTCTTGATTGACTGAGCGCCGTCTAAGTCGAACAGAGCTTGTGGGGCTGCGTAGGCGCGCTTGCCTTGACCTTTTTGATTTTCGTATTGCTGAACTACATCTTTCCACCAGCCCTGTTCCTCGAGGTTGCCTGCTGCCGAATCATCGGCTAGCTCTGTGGGTGTGAGGAGGGTTTGTGTCTCGGAGTCCCACTCGCATTGTGGGGCCTCGTGAATGAGCTGTGGGTCTACGAAAGTCTTAAGGAACTCTTGGGTAAATTGTTGGTCTGCTTGTTGATCTGCGAAGTGTCCCATAGTAAAAGCAGCAATTTGTTTTGACAGGCCCGTGATGAGTTTTTCGCCTTCTGGTGTGTTTGGATAGACCAGTGATACCGATCCCAAGGGGACTTGTTGATGGACCTCGGCGATAAGGGGAGATTTGTCTTGGAATTTGTAGAAGACCGTTAGGACTTCTCTCCCTGTCATTGATCTGACGACTGTACCGTCTGGTTTTCGTACTTGAATTGTGTCATTGAGGTCCAAAAAACCATAAACATCAATACTGGTCATGCTCGCGTTATAATTCGTGGTTTTCACTGCGAACCTTGCAGCTCTGCGGATGTCTCCGGGTGGAGATTGCCAATCCACTCCTTCGGTTGGGTGTGCGTGTGAGCCCCACCATTGATTATATAGCCCTTGCTTTTTTGCGAAGTTGACTAGGTGAGAGACCATTTCGAGGTCAGTCTTGTCAATTTCTAGGTGGAGGACTCGGCGACAAGTTTGGATGTTTGAAGGGAGGCGGGCCATGTTGATTGGCTCTGAGTGCTTGGGGATCCGTGGGACATTGGTGCGTAGGCTGCAGAGTGGAAGGGGTTTGTAGCCCCAGTTCATGGGGAGATCATGATCGAGAAAGTAGTCCGTTTCGTGCATCTTCTTTTGGGCGGCTTTGAAGATGTCGTGTTGCTCGTCGATGAGGGTTTGTTTGTGCGTCAGAGCGTAGACGAAGTATATGGCAAATGGGGTAATGGTCTCGACTGCTTGGAGATCCTTGATTTTCATCTGGTTGCCAAACCTTGCCCACTCGTAGGAGATTTGATTCACCAGTAACTCGGGTTCTTTATCGCAGGAGATTGAGATAACCCCGTATGCCATAATAGATCTTCTGGAGGAGCTGGTGTCTGGAGCTTGGGCAACTTGGGTTGGTTTGTTGCTTGTTTGAAAGGAGCGAGGGTTCAGACCTTTGATGTAGTTACTAAGTGCCGTCATATTCGATGGGACTGTAGTGGAGGATTGCCCACCCAAGGGTGGGTCTTCGGAGTCTTCCTCTGTGGGGTTGATGGTGGCATGTTTGTCGGCAATCTTGAGGTTTAGAAGAAGTTGTTGAATGGCAAATACCATCTTTTTTCCGTTATCCCCGTCGAATTGTGAGAGGCTGTCTTTGGAGAAGTCTATGGAGATTTCAATCAAGATATTTCGGTGCTTGTGTACATGAGGTGGAGAAGGAGGAGGGGTTTCTTTCGAGGAGGTGGGGGCGGTGGGGTATTTGCTGGGTTTAAGGACAGAGGCAGGGCCGGAGGACGAAGACCTTTTCTTGGTCTTCTGCTTTTGGGAGGTGGAAGGGTTTGGAGGAGGGTTTTGGTTCTTATTTGGAGAGGAGGGCTTTGCCTTCTTCTTTGCTGGAGAATTAGATGGGGAAGTCTCCTTCTCAGTGTCCTGGTTGGTGGAATCCTGTAAGAGATGTGGGTTATTGATACCGTTGAGAATTTCATTGATGTTTGAGTTATCTTCCTGCGATAATGGGTGTTGAGCCAGTGAATCCGTAGTGTCCATGGGAGTAGGGAGCTCAGGCTGTGAGTAGTCCATAGGCAAAGGTTCGATGTTCGATGGGGAGGAGTTTGAAGGTGGAAGTGGCGGAGTTGGATTCGTTTGTTTCTCGGGAGTCGGTAAAGGAAGTTTTGCCTGTTTTTGAGTTGCTGAACGTGTTTTCGGAGGCAAAGGATGAGATCGAGATGAGGTAGGCATAGTGGTTTCGAACTGGGGTCGTCGTTTCGTTTTCGGGGACTTTGCAATGAGGAGGATGTGATGGGCTCTATGGAGATATTGTGTGAGACATCGTGCTGTAATAGTGATGGTGGATTCTGTGTGAGAACGGTCTTGCGGTGGAGCAGGGAGATGTGAGGTTGCAAGGGTGTTGATGTGAAGGGTTCGTGTCGAGGATACTGAATGTGCGGGCGTAGAGGAGACGGAAGGGTGGGAATTGGTATGGGGGTGTCGAGTGTTTAGTAATGCGGTATGATGTGTGTGGTATTCTGGGATGGGTGGTTGCGTTGGAAGTGCCATAGCGGTGAATGTGATCTTCTTTGTCCATGGGAGGATAACGGTGAAAATGGTGTCGAATGCGCCACAGATGAGGGTAAGAATAATGATGAAGAACGATCGTAGATTCGCTGGAAGGAAGGTCATGTTCATGGAGGTGTTTTGGCGGCGGAAATGGTGGAATCAATTTAATTCCTGCGTGAGGGAGTACTGATTGTTAGGTACGTATGTATGACATACTATTTTGTGCTGACTGATCTAATCGAAAAGTAATTTGTCATTGTCAGATGCCACATGGAATGAATGGCCCAATATGGATTTGATGGATTATGCATGGATATAATCAAGTCAATGATTCATTTGCTTGTTGGGTTAGACAACAGAAAAGGTTCAAATCTACTTTGAATACTGCAACTAAAGAGTTTCCATCAAGCATTGATATATAGTATAGTGCCACTACTGTACATTTTATATGCTAATATTGACAAATGAAGGATATTCCAACTTTGTATTGAGTATATGAATCAAAGACATCAAAGACAAACCTCTTCAAATATCTGTGTAACTTAATCTATGATTCTTTTAATTTAACAAATTTGTAATCTGGGGTTATAGGATAAACTAAAACGCAAGCAGACCTATTGTTTGTTGGCAGTAAGAAGATAAATATGGGATATGTTACAAGTTCCTAAATATATTTATTTAACAGACTCAAAACAATGCTCTTACAGTTCATGTCACCCACCTCATTTTGACTTTAGCCCATGCTCTGCTCCATTATTTACACCTACTCCTGCTTTCTTGTACTTGAGTGCCAGTTGTGCATTTCCTTTTTCACGCAGTAATACGTAGAATACATTCTCACAGGACTCACTCTTTCTCTCTTGCCTCCATCTTTTTCCTTCATAGCAACAACGAGAATTATGAGAGACTGGCAAGCAGTGTCAATTTAGACAACATCTTGACAAATCATGCAAAGCATTGCAAAGTGCTGCAAAGTAACTCATCAATAATATTGACAAGTACTGCTGATTGACTCAGCAATATCAATGGTTACTGTCATGTCAGATCAAACTTTTACATAGTCCACTCATTCACACATTGCTGAGTAAAGTAGGAGGTTTACTATGTGCCCAGAAGTTATTGCTGAAGGTGACATATTGAAAGGGAAGTGGTCCATTGATCATTGTAATGATCTGGTCTTTTCTTAAAGATGGCTACTGTTAACTTCTTTGTTGGCACTGATTTACATCTTTTTCATGCGCAATCATTTTTTTGGCCACTCACAATCATTTCTCCCGGAATCCGAGAGTACCATACCAGATTCTGAATTCATTTCTGTCTCTGCGCGTTGTGAGGGGATATCATATTTAACGTTGGAGTTGGTACAAAAATTCGGGCACTGCAAATGAATGGGTGACTCATGCTAAGGGTCCACAAATCTAGGCCAAAAATGCCCAAATTATAAAATGATAGCTTAGGCGCTGCCCGGTCAATCGCACTCGAAAAAACAAAGAAAACGCAAATTAAACAAATGTCTTCGGAATAGACCAGTGAAAACAAGAGGCCAACCTCAGACATATTTTCATATGAAGATGGGATGAAGTTTTTCATACTGAGAACAGAGGTTACAACAGTTAATCAAACACTTGTACTGAGTTGGTCACTGCAGACACAGATTCTGTAAATTTACTTGAAGAGGATTCAGGACATGCCGACCTGTCTCCCATCGGAAGGCGTAATAAGACAATTTCTTCATCGTCCGGGTGCACCCAGTCTTTGGCCGAGTAAAAAACCAATAATGTACCTACAACTCTTTTCCTGGATCTTTTTCATAACTCGATGCGGATGCACTCTTTNCACAGATGAAGGTAAGAATAATGATGAAGAACGATCGTAGATTCGCTGGAAGGAAGGTCATGTTCATGGAGGCGTTTTGGCGGCGGAAATGGTGGAATCAAGTTAATTCCTGCGTGAGAGAGTACTGATTGTTAGGTATGTATGTATGACACACTATTTTGTGCTGACTGATCTAATCGAAAAGTATGGGACAGACCCCATTGGGGGCTGCTTCTTCTGGTTCGCTTTGACTCCCGCGTCTCGTCCAGCTACTAAGACTTTTCATTGTGTGTATTGCAAGATGTGCCGGCCCCTCATAAACATCCCGAAATTTTGTCTTTCTCCATCCTTCATTTTTCCAATACCATACCATACAAGATTCTTAGATCGAGGAGAACTATCTCCAACTATCTCCACCCGCCACTGCAAGCACAGGTCCACGCACCCTCTAAGGTCAACAGTGGCTCAAGGCACCCCTTAGACGCCGACTCTTGAAAGTTTCACCCACTCCTATACTATCACCAAGCGTAATGACAGTCTTTACCCTCGACGACGGTGTGCTTGAGCGCATCCGAAGAAATGATCCAGATATCAAAACACTAGAATTCTGTCTATACGGACTCTCTCAGATGAGAGGGAGTGGTAACATTGCGGCTATTGGTCATGACATTGGGCAAACTCCATCGATTACTGAATTGGTCGTGGCTTATTGTCATGAATCATATTATGCAAATTGTTTTGTGATGCAAGAAATTGCCGATATGGCACTAAGACGTATACCGGCTCCAGAATGGGAGGTTTTTTTTGACGAGGTGTGTCAAAGTAGGTCGGTTACATCCATCAAATTCCTCACGTGTGTGCTTGGAGGTTACTTCCTCAAATTGTTTCGCATTCCTAATCTAGAAACTGTCGTGTTTGATGATTGCACAATCACTCCTGATACAGCATGTGCTTTATGGAGAGCTCGTCGTTTACAAAAGGTTGAATTCATAGGCAGGGTGAAGGAAGATGATAGTTGTTTTCGAAGCGGGGTGAAGGAAGATGTTGGATGTCATCGCAAGAAGCAGATAGGTTTGTTTCCTCCAGTGTTCAATCCGCGGGATTTTTTTACCAATAAAACATGGATCGAAGGGAGTATCCAAGAGTCTCTAGGACATTTATTTTCAGACCCTCAAAGAAACATTATAGAACTAGTGTTAAGCAGTGACTCTATCGAAATCTTGCCCAAGATTCGTAATGGATTGGTCAACAGCTCAGCACTTCAAAGCTTGAAGATTTCTGGCAACCTGCGATTAAAAGGATGGCAAGCGGTGTCTGATATCCTCTCATCTGCTGTAACAGCCTTGAAAGTTCTTGATCTGACTAAAAGTGAAATTGACAATCAGTGTGCCCATGCATTGGCAACAGGGCTTTCGCTCAATACCACATTAGAAGAGTTGATCATAACAAATCATGAAGACTTGGGAGCAGCTGGATGGTTGAACATTCTCTCCGCTTTGCGAAATTCCAAATTGCGACTCAAACAATTATGCGTTCATTGCCAATTTAATAGCAGAAAAATCAATGTTGAAGTAGCCTCTTCCTTTGCGGAAGTCTTGATTGCTAAGAGTGATACCATTGAGAAATTCAGTATGATAGATTGGCCAGCTATTACCGCTGATGGATGGACTGCGCTTTGTTCTGCTTTTCTCACAGTCATGCCACATTTAAGCGAATTATCTCTGGGAAATCTAAACTTTGATGACAATGTAACTGTTGTACTTGCGAGTCGATTCAGTAACACGCCGGCATTAAAAACTTTGTTCTTACATCGCGCAAATACTTCGTCCAAAGGATGGGATGCTATTTCAAAGGGTCTTTGCGACATTTCCAGCTTACGTGCCATTGAACAGTCAAATCACACGCTCGTAAAGATTCGTGTAACTGATTTTTCTTTTTCAGATATCACTCCCATCAGAGTTCTCAGGCTGCTGTCAATGAATAGACGGGGCACAGCCAATGCGATCGCTCTCAAGATCGTACACTTCTGCTATGACAGAATCACACTTCAAGATTTTGTGTATGATCGACCTGAGATTCAAAACAAACTTGTGCCCTCTATTTTATCCTGGCTTGGGAGGGATCTACGAAGGCGTCATGCCCTTTACCACTTTGTCCTGAACCATAGCTACTTGTTTGAAGGGGCTGGCAGTCGTGCCTCTATGAACGAAAGCAAGGGGGTGTCCGTTTCTACTCATTGGTGGGAAGTTGTCAAGTTCAGAAAGAAAAAACAACTCTCATGAAATGCAAGTGAAATATTGTGGGATGAACAATAAGGATGAAGAGCACATTCGACATGATCAAATTAGTTCGTGTGTATCATTTGACCATTCTGTTATTTTGTTCAACTTTGATCATATTCGCTGGCTACTAACTCCATAAAATAACAGTAAACGGAAATTTTGGGTGTGGGTCTCTTTTTGTGATAAAAAATAACACACATTTACCAAAAGTGGCAGCACCGAAAAAATAGATCCTCCTGTTCAACTGAAGTGAACGTATGCTGATTGTAGAATGTATTCAACAATCAGTATAAAAATGTGCCATGCCTTCATCATGTTCCTTTTCAACTTGCTTCTTGTATTAGTAGTTTACAGTATGCATCTCTTCAAGACGAAATACTATTATGCTCCTTGATCTTCTGATTATTCATAAAATACTACCAAAGTATTATTGTTAAAATACCACCGGTGTTGTATTTTCTGTAGGTCGTACCAAGTCCCATCTGGGACTTAAGATACTGGAGCATACCCAAAACTCAAATACACAAATCGTAATTACACAATTACACATATTTGGTTGATAGAGACAACCAAATATGTGTAATTATGTAATTGCGATTTGAGATTTGGTCCACGAGGGGTCCTCGTGGACCAAATTTGTGATGGCTACACAAAATATCTTTTTTTGCATAAAGACCAGGTCCCATTACTCCTTTACATCACATCATTAAATTAGCCATGACAACAAGAGGTCCCGGATTCTCCGATGAGGAGGTTGCTGCTCTTCTGGACATAATTGATGAGATACTCCCCAATTGTCCCAACGACTGGGAAAGAGTGGCAGAGTCCCACTGCAATTTATTTCCTGATCTCAAGCGGAATACAAAAAGTTTGAAGCGTAAGTTCGAATCCTTATATAATCAGAAGAAACCTATGGGTGACCCCACTTGTCCTGTTGCTGTGAGGAAGGCAAAGCAGATTTGGGAAGAGATTAAGTCCGGGATGNAGAATTCCGACCCCCTAATAGGTTATGAGCTACAGGGGGTACTGTGTAGGTGATACCTAATTTTGCTACTATGGCTTCCTAGTACTGGTGTCTGCTAGTAGAGACACCTGGGTACCAAGACCGACCGCCTGCACACAGGCATCAGGGTAGTTGAGTACCAAAATTTTGGACACAACTAGAGCTAGTTAGAGAGTCCTTTGCATGACCGACCACCAGAAATATCTGGGAAGGTAGTTTAGGTACCGGTGTCTTGGTCAATAAGAGTCGCCCCTCCTTTGACGACGAAGTGCTGCGGCTGCGAACTGCTAGTACCACCTTATTGCCAACATGGTTCGGATAGTATTATTCTTCCTTTTTCTAGTTTAGGAATGGATGAACGAGGCTTCTCTGGTACCATAGAGGTTTCTGTAAAATCTCTCCCAATCTTCAATATCGATTCATATCGACGATTTCGAGAAGACTGTCGCAAACATTCGGCATGGCCCAATCCAGGGTGTCTCGGTCACTCTCGAATAATCTCATGTTATTGTTGAAGCGTCTGATTGTTGGGACGACTTTATCATGCATAGGCATCATGCAAATTGTGCTATTTCGAGGTGACCATCTTCGTTCTTACGTTGTAGAGACCGATGGAAAAAATCAAGGAAATGTTGGGGAACACATCGCCACATTGAATGGATCGAAAATTTTTATACGATATTTCAAGTCTTCACCTGATTCTACGCGTGTTAGGGGTTCAATATTCGCTCATGAGAAAATATCTAATTCGGAACACGAGACACGTGAAACGATTCCTTCTGATATCCATGTCGAACAGCGATTTGCTAGTTTGTCTGCAGCTTTTACTTCTACTGAATCGCGATCTCCCAGCGCCTCGCTTGAAGATAAAAGTGAGCCCTTTGATTGGGAGGGACAAAGTGGCAATGGATCCTCACCTTTTGGATATGATAGATCGAAAATTTGCCATGTTGCAGAAAATATTTGCAGAACAACAAGGGATAAACTTTGGTTTTATTTTGGTGAAGAAAGTAAACACTTGGCCTCTAAACATGGAATTCATCATCCTAAGCAGCCTTTGATAAGTTACATAAAACGCGGCCGGTCAATGGCGCGCCGAAATATGGGCGTATCATCCTTTTCAAAGGACGCTACCTGGATCAAAGAGCAGCAGTGTGCTATTTCCCCGATTGAAAATCACGTTGTTCTTAGCGCAGATCATGCTCATATGATGGGAGAATACGTCCAGCGAATCATCATGCCGGTCCATCATTTGATGCAAAACTACGTCTCTTACTTGAAGACGAACAATTCACAAGACAAGGAAGTGCAGTTCTATCTGTATTTTCATCAGAATGAGCGCCAACAGATATTGCCCTCTCATTATTTATACATGAACGGGCTACCATTTGGTGATAACCTTCGATCATGGGTTGAGGAAGTAGATCCTCCACCAAGCAAAAATTCAAGCCCATGTCAGTGTTACAGTCGCTTGGTGTTCTGTGGTTATAATGGATTCTATCGGCCAGCTAGAATAAACTATGCCCTCTTGAATGATAATGTTACCGAGTTGGTTCTCTCTCCAGACAGTTCAGTCCCATTCAACATAAGTAAACATTGTGCCAACTACTTCATGTCAACTGATACATTGAAGAATGATAATTGTACCGTGTGGCAAGACCTTCGACATTCTATCATCCAAATGTACGAACGGAAGAATCCAGATGTTCACAAAGATATTGCATCATACCGGATGAAGCTGATTCGTGATTCTCTTCCTCACCTTATTGTGGACACTCAGTCAACATTGCGTATCGACGATGTGAATGAGTGGAAAATCATTGCGTTGTCCCAGAGAAGACACCGTCGAGTGTGGTTGAATATAAATGAAACACTTTCGCACTGCAATGAAAAGTACCATTCATTTCGTATTGTTTGCGTTGCGCTAGACGTCGAGAGCTTACCCACTCACTTCACCAGTGCGAGCAATAATCAGCCATTGTCAGCTGTTGACGAGCAGTTCGTCCTTTACCGTTCAATTGATGCGCTTATCGGCATTCACGGATCGCAATTGACACAGGGAATACTCATGCCATCGAATTCAGTCGTGGTAGAGTTATTTCCTTGGCTACCGTCGAAAGAATGGGGGATTAAAATTCGAGGTGACGGGTGGACTAATCAAAAGAATCGTCCTACGTGAGTAGCTTTTAAAATTTTGCAATCGTTGCTTCATTATAATATCAGGTTTCTCATTATATTTGTGTTGCAGTCCGATGGGAATAATGTTTCACAATACTGATATCAATGAAGCTGGTTTTGATCTTACGCGGGAAAGTGTTCCTCTCTGCCAAAATGTGTCTGAACTTCTGATGCATGATTTTGCACAGGATAAAAACTTCATCACGGAAATCAACAGTACGCAGAAAAGTGGACATACGTCTGAATTGCAGCATTGCTTAATGACTACTCATATTAACGAGTTCAAGTGGGATGCTCGAAACTTCACTGTTGGGCTTGATATGATAGAGAAGTTTGTTGATACCTTTTTACATGGTCTGGTGGATGCCTCAGTACGAACGAGTAGCGACCATCTACTAGAGATACCAGATTGCAATGAGTGGCGTGGGCGAGGCGAAAGTAATGGATTTACTTTGTACAACTTGATATGTATGGGTAAAAATGGAACCATAAGTGCACATCACTATTATCATTCATAGGAAAAGCTGTACAAGGTTTAGGTGAACGTCCATTTCTAAGTATCATGAGGATTTTTTCAACAAATAAAATGAAATTACATTTGTTTAGAGAGCTGAATAGTCTATTTTGTAACATCAACAATATAAAAAGAAGGAAAAGCAATGCTTTTTTCCGATTCCTGGGGTAGTCTAGAGATACCTCTGAAGCTGACTAGACATGCTCGAATGACCCTCCACAATATCTCTTAACCTCTTCCTTTTTCAAAGAAGACCAGTTTTCGCTAGTGATGGTGATGGAATAATGATGAGAGGCATCCATCTGATTGGTGAGTTTCCTAGCCAGGAAAATGGGCAATACAATCTATAGGTGAAATGCTTGCCACTAGGAGGTAGAAGAAGAGCAGTACCTGATTTCGCAGAAAGATTTCATGGGAAGGATAATGTGCATGTATATTAATGTTAGAATACCACAATTGTGACTAAGTCAGATTAGCTCCAGTGTGATATTTTTCTGATGGTCCACATACTTTCTCGGCACGTATTTTCTTGCCATATTTAATGCCATATTGTTCACTAGTCCAG